>VMDR010008335.1:0-36994 GCA_007922815.1 Macrotus californicus | reverse complement strand
GGGTGATATAATATTTCTTGAATGTAAACTATGATAAACTAAAGATGTATACTATAAATTGAAAGGAGGCACTGGAGAAAACCCAAAATGTTTCAACTAATAAACCAACAAGAAGACAAAATGGAATCATAAGAAAACTCAATTAAACCAAAGAAGGCAAAATACTAGAAAAAAGAGGAAGTGAATAGAAAATCAATAGCAGTATGGAAAATTTGAATCCAACTATGTAAATAACCACATTAAACACTAGTGAGTTAAGTGCCCCCAATTAAAAGGCAGAGATTATCAGATTAGATGAGCAAGCAAAATCCCACTAAAACCTAACTACAGGGAACCACTTTAAATATACTCAAACAGGATAGAAATATAAGGATGGGAAAGATACATACAGCAAACACTAACAAAAAGACAGATTGAGTAGCTATAATAATATTGAAAAGAGAATATTACCAAGGAAAAAGGAGGGTAATTTCATAGCAACAAAGGGGTCAATTTATCAAGACATCATAAAAATCTTAAAGATGTATGCAGCTGATAACAGAGCTTCAAAATATATGAAGCAAAAATTGATAGAACAAAAGAAGGAAACAAAGTACTCAAGTATAGTGAAAGATTTCAAAAGCTCTCTCACTCAATAATTGATGGAACATGTAGACAAAATATCAGCAAGGACATTAGATTAACTAGAATAATATTTTCATCTAACTTGACTAAATTGACATTTACATAACACTCTAGCCAACCACAGCAGAATACACATTCTTTTCAAATACAAAACATTTACCATAATAGGCCATACTCTTAGACATAAAAAAAGCCTGAATAACTTCAATGCAAAGTATATTCTCTAGTCAAAATGGAATTTGAAAAGAGTAACAGAAAACCCCTCATACTTAGAAACTAGCAAACCTCTTAACAGAAAGTTGGTCAAAGGAATTAGACAATATTTTAAGCTAGATAAAGGTAAAAACATAAGGTATCTAAAGTCACAGGATACACCTAAAGCAGTGCTCAGAGAGAAATTTATAGCACTAAACACCATACAGGTGTTTCAGAAGAAAGATCTCAAATCAATGACCTCAGCTTCCACCTGAATAAACTAGAAAAGGAAGATAAAACTACCTGCACAAAGTGCAAGAAGAAATACAGTAAAGAATAGAAATCAATGAAATAAAAAAATATCATATTTTACCATGAAGAATGCACACTTTTTTTGCCCAAATTTTTGAGGAAAAAATAAGGATGCACATTATATAATGGATAGTACTAATTCTGTATCTATATAAATGTTTTTAATTCTTTAATTGATGCTTATGTGTTAAAAGTGTAACTCTAGAAAGCAATAATGATTATCTGTATGCAAAATAGTACACTGGAATACAATAATCAGTTTGTTTCTAAATATAAATAAATAAATAAATAATTGAATTAAAAACTTACAACAAAAGTTTTTTTCCTGAAATTTTGGGCCAAAAACTGGGGTGCACATTATACACAGCAAAATACAGTATATTAAAACTAAAATTTGATTCTTAGAGATGAATTAAATTGATAAACTTCTAGTCAAATTGATCAGGAAAAAAGGGATATAAATTACCAATATCAGGAATGAGAGAGGCTATCACTACTGAATCCACAAAAATTAAAGGGATAAGAAGAGAATATTATGAACACCTTTATGCCAATACAATCAATCAGTCAAATCAAATGGGAAAATTCTTTGAAAACCACAAACTATAAAAAAGCTCACCCCCCAAAAAAGCAGATCTGAATAGCCTTGTAGCTACTAAAGAAATTAAATGTATAGTTTAAAAACTTCACCACAAAGAAAACTCCTTGCCCAGATTAATTCACTGGTGAAATCTATCAAACATTAAAGGAAGAAATAATACCAATTCCATTAAAAACAATTTCCAAAAAAAAAATACTGAAGGGTAAGGAAACTTCTCAATTCATTCTATAAGATCAACTGATCAGTTACACTGATTCTGAAACTGGAAAAAGACATTAGAAAAAAAGAAAACAATAGACTAATATCCATCACGCACATAGACACAATTCTTAACAAAATTTGAGCAAATCGAACTTAACATTTTTAAAAAAGATAATAGTCATACCAATATGGACCTTACCTCAGGGATAAAAGCTTGGTTTAACATTTGAAAACTGACCCATGGAATTCAATGAAAGGGCAGCCAACAAGAAAAAAACAAAGTATAATCACTTAAATAATAGATGAAGAACAAACATCCATTCATTATAAAACCTCTTAAAAGAAGGACAGAATGGACAGTTATCAACCTGATAAAAAGCAACCATTAACAACCTACAGTTAGCACCATGCCCAACGGTAAAAGATTCTGTGCTTAATGGTAAAAGATGCTTTCCTCACTAAAATCAGGAATCAGGCAGGTATGTCTGCTCTCACTAATTCTGTTCAACCTTATACTAGAGGTTCTAGCAGTGCAATAAGGCAAGAAAGAGAAATGAAAAGCATCCGCATTGGAAAGGAAAAAGTAAAACTCTCTTTATTCACAGAAATGATTATTTATAGAGAAGTGTTTATAGAATCTACCAAAAAGCTACTAGGACTAGTGGGTGAGTTTAACAAGGTTTCTGAATATTAGGTCAATATAGTCTGGATATCAGTTTTGTTTCTATATACTGGTAGTAAATAAATGGAAGTTAAAATTTATGAAACAATACTATTTACAATAAAACCAGAAACATGACATACTTAGGGATAAAGTTGACCAAAGTTGTACAAGACCTGTACACTATAAATTACAACACATCCCCAAGTGAAATTAAAGAGCAGCTATATTTATGGACTGAAAGACAATATTGGTTAAAATGTCATTTCTCACATTGATGTATAGAATCAATACAAATTCATTCAACGTCTCAACCAGCTTTATTTATATAAAATTGAATAGCTACTCCTGAATTTCATATGGAAATGCAAAGGATCTAATTTACTAAAGTAACTTTGGGAAATAAAAACAAAGTTGGAGAACTTGCACACAAGATTTCAATACTTATTATAAATCACTATAATCAAGATAGCATGGTATTGGCCAAAGTATGGAAACAAAAATCAGTGAAATAGTTTAGAATCCAGAACCATATGGTCAACTGCTTTTTTTCCAGATTTACTGAGATGTAATT
Organism: Macrotus californicus; assembly: GCA_007922815.1. Classification (NCBI taxonomy): domain Eukaryota; kingdom Metazoa; phylum Chordata; class Mammalia; order Chiroptera; family Phyllostomidae; genus Macrotus; species Macrotus californicus. The sequence continues at coordinate 33,826 of VMDR010008335.1, read as the reverse complement.
GACATATAATATTGTGTAAGTTTAAGGTGTATAAGGTGTTAATTTAATATTCTTATATATTGCAAAATGATTATCACCATGGCATTAGTTAATACCTGCATCACATTACATAATTACTGGTTTTTGTGTGTGTATGTGTGGTGAGAAAATATGACATCTACTCTCTTAGTAAGTATATAATAAAGTATTATTAATTGTAATTACTGTGCAATACATTAGATCCACAGGACTTACTCATCTTACAGCTGGAAGTTTGTACTCTTTAACCAACATATCCACTTTTCCCCATAGTCAATGATTTTGATAAAGAAACCAAAGCACTCAACAAAAAATGAAAAGGAAGCCATAGACTAGCAGAAAATACTTGCAAAGCATTTATGTGACAAAGAACTTCTGTGGAGTATTTAGGAAGAAACCCTACCACTCACTAATACTAAGGCAAACAACCCAACACAAATATTTGAACAAACAGTTCACTAAAGAAGTTATACAGAAGGCAAATAAGCATATGGAAGATTGCTCAATATAACTAGTCATTGAGGAAATGTAAAATAAACCACAATGAGATGCCACTACATTCATACTAGAATGCCTAAAATTTAAAAGACAGACCATATCAAGTTTTTGCGATGATGTGAAGAGACCAGAAAAAAAGTTACAACCACTTTGGAACACAGTCTGCCAGTTTCTTAAAAATTTAAACATTCAAATAATGTATGATCCAGCCATTCTACTCCTAGGTACGAACCAAGGAGAAATTAAGGCATAGAAATACCTGAAAAGTTTGTCAACAGATGGATAGATAAACAGGGAAAGATACTAGACAAAAAGAGTATGTATTCCATGAAGCCACTTACAGAAAATTACAGAAAATTAAAAACTAATCTATAGAGTCAGCAGGTCCATGGTTATTTGGGGAAGGTTACAGAGAGGAGGAAGGCATTACAAAGGAGCATGAGAAAACTTTTGGGGATGATGGACATGTTCATGATCTCGACTGTGCTCATTATTTCACAGATGCATAATAAGGTCCACCTCATCAAACTCTATGCTTTAATATGTGGTTAGAGTAGGTCAATTATACTTCACTAAAGCTGTAAAAAATGCAACCTCCAGTGCTGTGTTCATATATGCTGATTTAGTAGTAATAGGTAAAGCACAAGAATCAGCTTTTTTAACAGGCCTCCCAGGACATGCTGATGTAGGTGGCCCCTGAACTGCACTTTGAAAACTGCTGCTCCAGAAAAATACATTTCTTAGCTACACCAGCTCAGCGTGGGGTCTCCTGTGCTAGGCAGTCAGTTTGTCCCAAGCAGCCAGGCAGGCAGGACTCACATAACTGAAACCTGTATCCACACTTTTCTTCTTTCCCTTTCTCTCTGTGCTGGCTGATGCACAAGTTCATTTTTCTCTCCCGTCACCTCTTGCCCAGTGTTCTTACCTGCCCCGCCGTCAGTCCACTGATTCTGGCTTGCCTTCCTCAAAAGTCTTCCCCTTGTGTTTTTAAATTTATCATTCCCCTAAACACCCTCAAAACTGCCAGAGCCCTCCGGAAGCTTAAGCTGGAAAACTCTTCCAACTAAGAGAAAAGGCATTACAAAGCTTCCAAAATTGATACATACCAAAGATGCTCTCTTCGCCTGGCAAGGCAGGAACGAAGCTCAGACTAATGGGAAGGTGTTGATGGCTCTTAAAAGTGTTTTTTTTTTCCACAGATTTTTGTGTCTCTTTTTCTTACTGCCTCTATTTCTGAGATCTTGTAATTTGAGGCCAGTGGGCAATACCAGTGCACATTGTATTAGTATAGAAAAAGTGCTTTTTTTTAAGAGTAAGAAATGGAGATAAAAACACAATAAACTTTTTTAAAAGGCTAAAAGCCATGTGTAAGATTAATGCATTTTGCCTTCTCCGTAGATATCTTTGTGTGGATTAAAAGCATTTTTCTTGTTCTTGCTGGTGAACCACTTTTGTCGATATTTTTAAATTAATTTAAACAAGGAGGTGATTAGACTGAGGTGGCTTTAATGCTTTAGTGGCCTTCATAAGCTAGAGCTAAGGCTAGAATGCCTCAAGGTTAAGAAATTCAAACTAATCACAAACAGCCAACTAGGCTTTCCCAAATAAGGCAACTGCTTAAGCTATAGCCAATCAAGTAATCCCCTGGCTTTGCTTACCCATCTTCTCTGTGAGTCTTCTCCCCCTCCCTGCGGCTCCTGTTGGTGGCACACTCCTAACCTTTTCGGGTTTGGCGCTGCTGATTCCCATAGATTCTTGCTCAAATAAACTCTTAAAACTTTTATTATGCCTCACTTTATCTTTTAACAATATCACGACATTGCTCATTGCCACTTCACTCTACCTTTCCCAGCTTTTCCTTCTGAAGTGATTCCATCCCTTTCTCTGGGTGGTTTAGGCTGTCAGCCTGGCAATGACCACTTAGTTTGAAAGTCATTTTGTCAGCACCTGGACCTCTGTTGTCAGGGAGAGCTGACGGGAAAGCCTCTTTCTCAGAGGCAGGGGCAGCATTAGTGCCCTCCAGGCCGCTAATGTGCCTCTTCTTCCCCTGAGACAATGAAAACCTAATTTGGAAAGTGGCCCTGGCTTTGCTTTGGAAGGCTCTGCTCACTCAGTCAAAAGAGAACTTTATTTACATAACAACAATAATCCTATAAATTGATTGCTTCTAATTTACATAGTGCTTCTGGGTCCATTACAGTGATGATATCAGTCCGGAGTCTGTTGCAGGTACCCAGAACTCCCAGTTTATGGAGCTAAGCAAAAGAGAGATAAAATGGGCTTACATAACCCTAAAGTGCAAGAGCACATTTCTAGCATGTCTTGATGCAGGGACTTCATTGGGTACTCTCTCATTTTTGTTACTTGGCTCTCTACTATCCAGTGGTCTATCTTCAGTCTCAGACTCCATGTTTCCCTCTCTCGCCCTCTGCTGCTCCCCTCACTCTGTAACAGGTTTGTCCTGAGAGCACTCCCTCAATGAACCATTTGCCCAAGAACCCTATGGCAATCTCTGCTTTGAGGCAACGCAACCTAAGGCAGAGGAGAATGGAAAAAGCACACTAAGCAGCAAAATTGACAATTGATGATAAAGATGACGAACTGGCCATGTACTGTGGATCCTGGTAGATATGGACTGGTCACCATGCCACATGTTTCACATGTACTTCTTCATATCCTCGCCACCGCTTCAGAGGGTGGTCATTATTATCTTTATTTTGCAGAGGAGAAAGCTAGTGTTTAGAGAGCAGAATTGAACCGCCGAAGTTCACATTGCTAGGAGCCAGCACAGCTGCCCTTGAACCTACTATCTCTTGCTCCCAGTTGCTACTGCTCAGATACCAGTGCAGTTACCTTTACTCTGTCTAGCAATATAACACACCTCCTGTATCTGCGGTGTGCTATGTGTCAGAGACTTTTTTGCTAAGCCTTTATATTCATCATCTCATTTAATTCTCACAACAGCTCTTAGAAGTGAGATATTGGCATATTATCCCATTTTACAAACTGAAACGTGGAAAGGTGAACGAGCCTGCCAAAAGTCATGCCCTAAGGATAGGTGGTAGGTAGAGCACAGATTCGGACCCAAGTGTCTGACTTCAGGGCCCACACCCCTAAACTCTATCTTCATGCTGTTATTCAATTTCTTCCACAGTGCCCTAAGATAATGAGCTTCATCTAGCTATGGAAAAACTAAAACAAGGAAGACTTTTCTTTTCTTTCCCTGAAGCCTGACTTTCTAGATATCTACGAAAAAGATAGTAACTCTATATCATTAACCTATGACTCTTAATTTAAATTAATTCCAAAAATCACCAGAGGTGGATTTGAAATTGTCTGTCTCCTTCATATATTTATGACCTGAAAAAATATATATATGAGAATTGTGTTTAAATTGGGACCCATTTTCTTTAGCTACACAAAAAGAAGTTGACTCATTTTCTTTTTGGTAATTACCAGTTTTCCTCGTTCTTTCTTTGTTGTCTGGTTCTCTCTGAAAGTAGGCTCCACCAGAGGAGGGACTGTGTCAGTCTTGCTCCGTCATAGTATTTGGCACTATCATGGCACAAAACTGGTTTTTAAAATATGTCTTTGAATGAACTAATTTTGAAAATGAAAGGAAACAGCCATCTCATCAGGTTGTCACTGATACAGAAACTTCCCTTTGGAAGAGAGAACTGAACAATAAGGTTAGAGGTCTATGCACTCCTCATGATTCTACCCAGTGATTAAAAGCCTGTAGTTCCATTATTTTGTTCTGAGGGTTTCCAGAACTTAATTCTGTCTTGTAAATTGAGGTCAGAAAGATGGTAGAGAATCAAAATCCTCTGGGCTGTTTCTCTTTTCCTTAAACTTCAGTTGCCATCAGCACTGTCTTAATGAATCTCCACTCTATTAAATTGTTATTTGGTCCTGAAGCAGGTCATTTGTAGCGGCCTCCTCAGAACAGAAGGCAGCCCACAGAAAAGAATAGGAAAACGTAGGTGAGGAAGAACGAGATTAAGATGTAGCTTTTCAACTGTAGATCTTCATTTAATTAACTCTTTCAGAGCAGAGTGCTCAGATGACAGGTTCACACTGTCAGGGAGATTGTAGGTGGTAGAATTTCCTACAGGAGAGCTGGACAGGGTAGGAAGCTCAGGAAGTGTGAATATGTTTAGAGAACTGAATTTCTTGCTGTTGGGAGAGCCTGGAGAACGTAAACTTCTTGAACTAATTCATCCCATTCTTTCCATTACCCAATCGCTGTGCTAGCTTTTGCTCCCATCAGTTTTCATACCTCCTCTAAACTGTTCTGCCTGCCTTCAACTTCAAACTCCACCCCTTCTTGCAATCTAAAAAGAAGAATTATTTAATGAGCTTCAACTTTATTCAGATATTCTAAACTCATTACATGGATTAATGTGTTTAATCTTCACAACAACACAATGGGGTAGATAAGATTATCATTTTCATTCTGCAGAAGAGGAAAAAGAATTGAGGGAAGGAAATGGTTTGCCCCAGGTAAAGTGAGATCCCAGCCCAGGGCAGCATGATGCCAAAGACAGTGCTGTTCCCCTGGCTTTCCTGCCTCTAGCCAACACCCATGTGGTCTCTCTACAGTCTCATCTGGCCTTATCCCTCCATTCCCTCTCTCTGATTCTCTGCTGCCCAATTAATGAAGTCTAGCCCCATATCCTAGCAGGTTTCCAAACTGGGATTAAGTCTAGGTCCCCATTTTATCCTTGACTCCCTGACACTGTGCCAAATGTACCCATCACCCCATTTCTTTCAAACTTCTCACTCTGTTTCATACACCCTATCGTCCTTCATATCTCAGCACATTTGCAGACGCTGCTTCTCTGCTTGAAAGTCCTTCTCTTCTTTCCCACCTGTGGAATATTGAGGTATCATCCAAAGCCCCAAAGGCTTTTATCCTCTATAAGGCCTTATTTTACTGTCCAAAAAGAGGTTCATGTCTCTCATTCTTTGGCTCCCACAGAACGTTTGCCAAACTCTTGTTCGGGCACTTGGAGTTGTGTACTATATTTGCTTACCAATGTGTCCACTTATATGACTTGGTCAGGGACAGAAAAGGTGGTTTCCTTGTCTTGATACTCAGAGAGCCTATTCTAGTATTTTTCAACAGGCAGCAATTTTACCTCACCTCTAGGGGGCATTTGGCAATGTCGGGAGATGTTTTTGTTGTCACAATTGGGGGAAGGGGAGTGCTATTGGCAGTTAGCGGGTAAAGGTCAAGGATGCTGCTAACTGCGCAAAAATGCACACAGTCCCACAGAGCAGAGATGATCTAGTCCAAAAATGTACATGGCTGAGATTGAGAAACTCTGGCTTGTCCCAGAGCCTGGTTATAGCAAGCAAATTGACTGGTGTGTCTATTTGAGCAAATATAGCTGGGAACCTCGGTCATGAGGAGTGTTTGTGTTAGAGAACCCAGGCTCTACCCTTGGGAACCCAGATGGAAAATCCAAACAAAATCAAAGCTCTTCAAGTCTCTGAATCTGCTGTAGAGCAAAACTCTGAGATGTCTGTGTTCTTCAGTCTTTTGCTGGTCTGAAGTTGTGAAGATCAACACCGGCTTGCTATAGACAGGATAACCTGTACGGCAGAAAATACAAACGAGCTCCATTCAGAAGGCAGAGCTACTATGGGGAGGAAGAAGAGATGTGGAAGTGGCCGAGTAGTGCAATCTCATGGATGTGTTACAGTATTTTAGATGAGGAGTGCGACGCATGAACACGTCTAAAGGAACAAAGGCTGTATGTTGTGTTGAATTGTTTTGAGCAGAATATTGAGAAAACCCCGGCCCAGTGTAAAGAAGATTGTGGCTCATAGTGAGTAACCAAGGCCCAACAGTAGGGATTTAGGAATATTTCTCAAGTTAACACATGGACTAGTGATAATTCTGCAAGAATTTTTCCTGGGTGGCTATATATAATTTATTATCCAAACTGAGAAACTTTTGAAAATAAAGGGGGTATTGTTCATAATTAATTGGTCTATGACAGGCATAGACTGAGGCTTCCCCAGAAATTGGAACTCACTGTAATCATACGTAAGTTTTCAGTTTTATTTCTTCTTAGGCCACAGGTAGCATGTACATGGCATGCATAGTGTTATTTCTTCTTCCTCTGCCTGTGTAGAAATATACAGGGCATTATAGAACTCTTTCCCTCTGAATTAATGTGTGGCCTTAAAATCATTCTCAGTAGAGCATCCCAACCCTTCTTGCAAATTGATGGGCATTGACATAAGAGCTCAGACGTGCTGTGGGCAAGCATCCTACTTATATGCTCTGCTCAGTTCCCCCCTGACTTTATTCTCCCACCACCTATGTTTTCCTTGGAATTCTCATTCTCGGGAATCTAAAATTCCACCTTTTCAGATTCCCATAAAGAGGCAAGGTCCTAGACATGGTGGTCCTTTAAGACATAACTTGCAGAGTTATTTGAATATCTTGTTGTGTTTTTTTGTTAATGCTAGATGATGTTTTATCAATTTGGTGTCTAGGGTCAATTATGCATAAATATTAAACATGTTTTTCAATGAATGTTTAATAAAATGTAACCCTCAAATGGATTTTTGCTTGTTAAAAGTTGTAGGGTTTGATTAACATGGTCATTTTTCCTAGGAGAGATTTCATTTTATTTTGGCAAATGCATCTGATAATTTCAATATGGCTAACTGGCAGTTACTAAAATGAGTGGGTTGAACCAAAAGCTAGAGACCCATCTCCCTCTATAAATATTAATATTTAGTTATTGAGAATATGGTGGGGCAAGGTCAGGGGATATGGTAGGGAATTTGTCAAGGGTGATGACAAATTCTGTTATTTCTATTATTAGAAATAGTAACAATTCTATTTCTAATAATAGAATTCTATTATTTCAGCTGTAATGGAGATCAGTTACCTAGAAACAAGGCATCTATTTTGTTTAGTAAAACACAAATGCAAGTTGCTAAAGTTGTTCTTTAATGCCGCAGACTTTCCTGTAAATTGCAATCTGGGAAACTCTTTGTGATGTGTGTCCACTAAGATTTAACCTCAGGCCTCAAAATTGGGCCTTCACAGATTCTTATCAGTGATATAGGGTTTGTACTGTTCAACAATAAACACAGTATTTGCAATTACCCAAGGTTGTTCATTGTCAGTTAAATATCTATGGCAAACTAAAAGACCATTACACATGTAAAACATGTAATATTTTATTTGACCTACATAATATTTTAGAAATTATGTTTTAACATTTCCAACTTCTAAAAATCTAAAAGTCAGGAATTTTAACAACTCTGAAAAGCACGTTCTAAAACTTTTTAGGAATCCACTTTGAAAAAGTAGGCTACCGGGCAACACTGGCTGTCCATTCCTGTCAAGATAGAGGTTATTTTCTAGTTGTACCTAATCATCCTTCTTTACTATGTTTCCTTCTTGGCCCTTTGAGGTATTTTAGCTTGCAACTCCTGGTTTAGGTTAATAAGTCAATCACAAAGGAATCAACCATGAAATTGAAGATGTAGTCACCCAAGAGTGTATTTTAATTTAAATTTAACACTAACCATTGCTTCAGGCTAATGATGAACATTACCCCGATCTTTCAATGTAAACACACACAGAGCTTCAGAACAAGTTCTTTCACTTAACCAAACAAATGCTTACTGAGTACCTACTATGTGCCAGAAACAATGCCAGGTTTTTTCATACCGACAGCAACTTGATCATTGCTTTCAAAAAGCCCACAGACAAGCAGGATGAATACACAAGCTAATTGAGCAACACACAGAATTGCTCAACTGGGGGCTGTATTATGGAAATTCTGGTGTGGAGCACGTTCTCCAGAGCTTTAAAATATACCTTGTATATAGTCAGCCTAGGAGGCAGAGGTAGGTTGAATAAATTTATAAGCTTGTAACTGCCTTGTTCTTTTAGACTTGAAGAGGTCTTTAGAGATCCTGTCCAAGTTATGGTAACAGAAAGAAGAGAGCTGTAAGTGACTCACTCAAGGTCATTTGGTTTACATCATGAAGAGGACTAGAATTCAGGAGCTGGGCAATTTTATTTTCTCAGGAGAGATACAGATTGCCACCCACTGGCTTGAAAAGTGGGTCACTCCAGTGCTGATAGATATAGAAAATATTATCAATAAAATCTTGCTTCAGGCCACTGCTATATAATACCTCCTGTTTTCAACTCTTCTGAGGTCATTATGGTGGGGGGGGGGAAGAGCTGGAAGATATTTCTGTCTTGTGGGCATTCATCTGGAATATCTGGCCTAAATAATGATTATCTGTGTGGTTTTGGTTCAACCTGGAAGTCAGTCTTTAGTGCAACGCCACAAGATCATTACATTGAAATCAAGGGCTTGGAGGAGGTGCTCATGGTCATCATCCAATTTGTGTTTGAAAAAATGCTGAATGAGACAGCTAATCCCCAGAATGAAAGAATCAAATTGAGAAAGATCTCACTAGACTGAAACATTGGTCACAAGCCAAAAGATGAACATTAATAGAGATAGATATTGCTTTAAAAAAAATCAATAGCTCAGGTAGAGAATGGAGGGCATTATGCTTGGCTGTGGTTCCCATGAGAAAGACCAGGGATGTCTTAGAGGCTAATGTGAGCCAAGTGATGTAACGTCATAAAAAAGATGTTGATGAAGTAAACTCTTTTGGTTAATAAGTAATAAAACTTCAACTCAAACTGATTAAAGCCAGATGGAAAACTTATGAGATCATACACTGAAAAGTCTGGGACTGAACTTATGGAACGTTAGTCATTTTTTAATGTGTAAAGAACAACTTCCAAATCTCAGTGGTTTTCAACAATACAGGTTCATTTTTCTTTCTCATAGGTCCATAGGGCAGCTATGTTTAGGCTGGGCTTGCCTGAGCCAAGCTGGACTCAGGACTTGTGCCTGGTTTTGACTCCTCTGTAGATCATCAGCCTGGAGCCCAGCCAAAGAGGCAGTGGCAACATGGGCAGGATCACCTCATGTCTGATCACAAGAGCTTAAAACAGGTGAGTGGGGATACGAATGCTTTAAGGTTTCTGCTTGGAATAGGCAGCCAGCACTCTTGTGCACATTCTGTTGGCCATAACCAGCCATGTATGGAGTTGGGGAATAAAATCCACCCTGTTTATTTGGAGGTATTGTGGCGACATGATAAAGGACAGGGATATGTAATTCTAATGCCCAGAGACTGATTCAATCTCCCACAGTCTGGGTCCAGCATGTCTGGATCCAGAAATTCAAACGATGCCAGCAGGAATCACTTCCATCATGTCTCTGTTTTCTACTATGTCACGTTGAGTACTGGAACCATCTACACTCACAGCTACTGTCTACATTAACAAGACTTTACTATTCACTGTCTTCATCAACATAACTTTACTTTTCCAGACAACTCTTGCTTAGCAAGATAAATGTCGCAAATTACTTTATTGTTCATTCAAGAAATGTCATAAAAGACCCTTCAATTCTTCCATAGACAGCATTAGACAATAGTTTATACCCAAGCTCTTTGAATTCATTATCTCAAACTTCGTATCTTGCGGTATCCATGAATCCTACACTATTATATTACAATCCTTGCTAATTCTAACCAAGTCCCCACATTAGAGACCCACCTTAAATCAACTTCGAAACTTCAATAAATATCCTAATTGTGTCCTTGCTCTTTTGAGATGCTACTAGATTTATCAAGGTAGTTCTCTTCCATATAGTGTTAAAAACCAGCTCAACTTTGTCTTATCAGCAAATTGTTTGGGTGATATTTCAGGAAGCTAGCATCTAATAGCCTCATGCTCAGGATATCACTATGAGACTGTAAAAATATCTACCAACCCCTTCAGGTTTATGGTATAAAACCCGAACATTCCTAAAAGAAAAGACAAAGAACGTTTCTTGGGAGCTACAAAAAAGGTCCTGGTAAGGCTCTGATTGTCCCAGGTCAGATCACATGCCCAGCTGTAAACCATTCAGGTTCAGGTACTGTGCTCTGAATGGCTATACCTGAATCTCTTGGCTATTCCTAGAAATGAGCACATAGTAAACCTCTCCTGAATCACGTGACTTGAAAGGAGGGCAGATGAGGTCACCTAGAGGATAATCAAGCATTTGATGCCACAAGAAGAGGGGATGGATGTTGAGCAGACAAAAAAACAAGAGATATTTGCTATATTATTTTAGTCAATAGTTATTACTAGGTTCCACATAAGAGGGGGAAAGCTTTATTGTACTGCTTAATACTGATTTCTACAAGCTGTTGTGTTTCCAGAAGAGAGTAGTAATAGTAATGGAGTAGGCACCAACTGAATGGTAAAACCTGCCTAGTTCATCCAGAATAACGAGGAGACTTGAAGGTCTGTCATGCACAAAAGTGAGCAAATCTGATTTACACCTGATTCACACTTGATTCAATTCAATTCAACCCACAAAAATTGATCTTTGGTATGAATTAAATGTATGTACCTCCTCCACCACCAATTCATATACTGAAGCCCTAACCCCTAATGTGACTATACTTGGAGTAAGGAAGTAAATAAGGTTAAATGAGGTCAGAAGGGTGGGGACTTGATACAATAGAACTAGTGTCCTTATAGGAAGAGACACCAGAGAGCCCTTTCTGTGTGTATTCACCCTGAGGAAAAGCCATGTGAGGACACAGAGAGAAGGCAGCTCTCGGCATGCCAGGAACAGAGTTCTCACCAGAACCAAGTTGCAGAAACTTTGATCTTGAACTTCTAGCCTTCAGAGCTGTGAGAAAATATTTCTGTTGTTTAAACAACCCAGCCTATGGCCTTTTGTTATGGCAGCCTGAGCTGATTAATATAGGTGTCAAGTTAACTTAATACATAGTATTCTTTGATCTCAGTAAGTAGTTGAGAACTTCTCTACTAGATCCTGACAGTAGCAAAAATTCTATGCCAGATAATGGGATAGATGCCAGGGCAGGATCACAAATGGACCTTGACCATATGTATTGTTAAGAAAAATTCTCCAAAATTTAGAAATAGGGCATAGCATATCCTGTCACTAGCATGTCACATCATTGTTTAACAGTTCTGCTCACTCAAGATTTAATTCTCTTAGAGAATGTATCTGTACTGGGTTTACTTTTTATTCTTTGATTAGAGATCAAGGGTATTATGAGGTTACATGTCATCTTATAAATTTTGATGCAGTGGAAAAAATAGCTGTAAAGGTTACAGTTCTATCATCCTATAGAACATGACTCACCAAAACAATTTGCTGATAAGACAAAGTTGAGCTAGTTTTTAACACTATAGGGAAGAGTACTACCTTGATAAATCTAGTAGCATCTCAAAGGAGCAAGGACACAATTGGGATACTTATTGAAGTTTTGAAGTTGATTTAAGGTGGGTCTCTAATGTGGGGACTTTGTCAGGATTAGCAAGTAGTGTAGTGCCATAGTAGTGTAGGTTACAGCTCCATCATCTTATAGAACATTACTCATTTTTGTTTCTAACCTAGCAGTCTTATGGGAAGAATATTTACTTTTTATAATGTCTATAAATACCCAGTTCCTCAAAATGTCCTTTGAACAAGTTTTACCTTTTTACTGATTCCTTCATTAAAGAGTGAAATAAAATTTGATGACTGTTTGATTTACAGTTGCCTGAAAGCCATGTCTGTAACTTTTTGAAAATTATTCTTTCACAGAGCTTTCTAGATCACTAGGAGGGAGACATTAAGTCAATCATGATGAGGAAGGCTAGTAAGGAAAGGAAACTACTGTGTTCTGTGGGGCCATGAACAGAAGGACTTAACTTAGCCTAAAGGATTGGGAATGGCTTCCCTGAAAATGTGACACTTCTTAAGCACAAGTGGGAATTAGTCAAGTGAAGGAAAGAAAATTTGGGGCTGGGGTGGACTTGTTACAGTGGTCCAAGGTCATGGGTGAAAAGAGGAGGTAGGTCGAATAATAGAAGCATAAAGAACGTATTTTTTTTCACCAGAGGGTCTGGTAGAGAGTTTCTGGCCTTCCAGGGATATCAGAATCCCCAACATGAGAATAGAAGAGGGGCTCAGGCCCCTGCATCTCTGACTGGGCTTGCACATGGCTTTGGCTTCTAGGTAAGTGGTCTCAAAAGAAACAGCTCAGAGGCTCAACCCTGGGACTCAGAGTCAGCTTCAAAGGGCAGGAATATAGTTCCTTTCTCCCCACCAACTGTGAAATCAGGCAGGGTGTGGGGGCTGGAGGAGGAGAGGAGCGCTTTCCATAAGCCAAACAGGAAAGACAGACCTCCCATGCTTGTGGTACATCGAAGCCTAATTAAATCTGCACACATGAAAGGGAGCGGCTGCCATACCAGCTCACTCTGATCCCATCTCTGGTTTGCAGATGAGTGGGTTTCGGTAATCAGTCCAAACTGTTTCTCATTTGATTGAAAATGTCAGAGTATAGGAGGGAAATAAAATGCTGGAGCTTGCGTTGCCAGGATATTAAGCCACGCGTCCTAAAAAAAAATAACTAGAATGCAATAGAAGGAGATGACTTTTAATGTAGGCTCACTGGGCCCTAGTTTCTCAGGCACAGGAAGGTTTTTGTCAGGCAATTTTGACCTGGAGGGCTATGGGGCAAAGTCCCTTGTTCAGCATGCCACCGATCCAGGCAGCACCAGCCACAGACAAAAGTCTCTGTTCGGATTTTTGACACTGGTCCGAATAGTGCAGACTTTGGAGTCATATAGACAGGGGTTTATCATCCTGGCTCTGTCACTTACTAGCTCCGTGATCCTATACCAGGACTCTGCTGCTTCATTCAATCCACATTAGGGGATAAAAACTGTCCTTACCTGATGGGGTTACTCCTCGTAAGAAGTGAGTTAATGCATGCAAAGTGCTTGGTGCAGAGTCCAGCATGTGGTAAGTATTATCTATCATTACCACAACTATAGTAATAATAATGATGACCCTCATCATCATGGCCTGCCTGTAATTTTTCACTATTATAAAAATTTGATTTCAAATTCATCATTTTTCTACTGTAAGGTTCATCTGCAACCAGTTTTAAAGAGCATTTCAGTATCTTAAGGGAAAATATAACTTGATGCCTGTCGTTCAACCCTGAGGGCTGGGTGTGTTTATAACGAAAAAATGGGTTATCAACTCATCTTGGTTTGCCCGAGTCCTGCCTGGTTTTAACACAGAAAGTCCCATATCCTGGGAATCCCCATAGTTCTGGGCCAACCAGGACAGTTGGGCACCTTAAGTATAGGACTGACTCAGGTTGCACAGCAAATCATAAGAACCAGGACAGAAGCCCAGGCCTCCTACACCCAGCCTGGATGGTGCCACCAATACCTTTGCCTGGGGTGGGGTGAAGAGAAACACAAACCAAAAGAAGTTCTAATTTATAAGTCTGAGGGAAAAGCTTTTAAAAAATATTTTTAGATTTATTGACTGATTTTAGAGAGGGGGAAAGAGAAATATCAATTTGTCGTTCTACTTATTTATGCTTTCTTTGGTTGATTCTTGCATGTGCCCTGACCAGGGATCAAACCCACAGCCTTCACATTACTGGGACAATGCTCTAACAAAATGAGCTAACAGCAATGGATGTGGCAAACGACTGAGGCAGGCCAGAGGACTTACAGGATGCTAAATGGGAAGCACCCTTTTGCAATGGCCACTTGCTGCCTTGTGAGACTGTGAGCCCAGTGTTGCTAAATAAACCGGTTAGTCAAGAGATGGCGGGTATCTGAAATTTTTTAAATGTGAGAGCTCCCTGTTTTCAAATGTTGACCACTAATTCCACTAAAAGAAACAAACAAAAAAACCATATGAACCAAACAAAATACAGTAGTGTGCCAAATGAGGTCTGCCAGCCTTCAGTTTACAATCCTAACCTAGACCAGGCTTTTCCTCACTTCCAGGCCTTTTCAAATGCTAGTCCCTCTGCCAGGCACCCTATTTCCTACCCTTACCTCTGCAGACAGCAAACTCTTACTCATTCGTCCTTAAACATCAGCTCTAAGGTAATGATTCCCAAAATTTATTACCAAGTCCAGAACTCTCTCCTGAACTTCAGACCCATATACACATTCAACTGCCTACTCAACATCTATTCTTGGTGTCTAATGGGCATTTAAAACTTAACATGTCCAAAACTGGACCTTGGATGAAATCTCCAAATCTGTCCTTTTCTGATTTCAGTACGTATATGCCAATATCATTCTTCCATTTCTCAGACCAAAATTAGGGCCATGCTTGACTCCTTTCTTTCTGTCATATCCCATATCAGTCCTTCATTAGATCCCATGCACTGCTCCTTCATAATATATCCAACATCTAACTTCATCTTCATCCTCTTCTGCTACCACCTGGGTCCAAGCAACCACCATTTACCACCTGGGTCGGAACCACAGCCTCTGCATGGGTCTCTTGGCTTCTACCCCTCACAATGTCCAACTGGCTGCCCTCTTCCCCCTTACATCTCCGACTTCCATGTCTACTGGCTACCTTGCTGCTCTTATCATGGTCCCTTTGCATGCACATCTTTCTCAGCCGAAATGCTTTTCTTCAGGTACCCATGTGCCTCATTCCTCACCCCCTTCAGATTTGTTCTCAAATAAAATTACCTTCACGGTAAAGTAAGACTTTGAAAACTCAAAATGTATCATTGCCACCCACCCCACCACCATCCCCCACACTCCACCACACCCATACCCTGCCCCATGACACTCCTATTTCTTTTACTTGATTTTCTCCTGAGCATTTATCATCATCTAACATTTAATATATTTTACTTTTCCTGCTTTTTTGGCTATTTCACTCCTCTCACTAGCTCCTACAGGACAAAGATTTATGATTACGTTTTTTACTTCTCTCTTTCCGGAACCTAAAACAATGCGTGAGACACAGTAAGTGCTCAATAAATGTGTTGAATAAATGAATCAAAGAACTAAGAAGATACTGGGTAAAAGATACAAAATATTGGCTATCCTTGAGGAACAATTAAGAAAATTTGAATAAATCTAAATAAATGTGTTTCGGCCTAGCCAAAATAAACAAAATCAGAAGAAAAACAATAAACTGGGTGGGGGAGTGCTTTTACATTACTAGTGACAGAAAAAGGATTAGTTTCTTTCATTGAAAAAGTGCTGTTTCAAAGAAATGAAAAATGGCCAGTGTCCCACTAGAAAAATCAGCAAAAGACACAAACAAATAATTCACAGGAGGGAAAGAAAATGGAATGGCTTATTAACATATGAAAAGATGCCTGACCTTTCTCATAATTAAAGAAATGCAAATTAAAACAAGGAGAGACTAATTTTCACCTAACGGGCTGGAAAATACACTCTAAAGATAATTATAATACACAATGTCAGTGGGAGTTTGAGCAAATGGTGAGTGTGCCAATCAGGACAGTCCCTGGGAAGGTAATTAGGTCGCTGGTATACAAACTGTACAATATAAATCCTATGGTGTGACAGGAGTTTGTCCTGCATGGAAATTATCCTTGCAGAAATGCACTAAGGTATATGCACAAGGAAGTTTATAGCAATATTTTTCACAAAAAAGAAAGGCTAGAAGCAACCTAAATATTCAGCAATAATAGTGTTGTTAAATTTTTGAAGCAGGCAAGAAATATCCCCTTTATAGACGACAGTATACATCCATTTAAGAAAAAAAAGATTAAGGTAGATCTAAATTATTTATATAGAAATAGTAAGTTAAAAATGCAAGATGCAGAAAAATTCACTTGGTTTTATTTCTTTTGTGTTAAGGAAAAGGATATGCTTACATGCACATGCTTGTACATGCGTAGAAATTGTATGACGAATACACAGGAAACCATTAACATTGGTTTTTCCCTGGGAAGAAAAACAGGAGATCTGAGCTGGAAAGAAACCTTTGACTTCATTTATGTTTTCAAAATGTATGAATAGATTTTGTATTTTATAAATAAAATTTTGTTTAAAAAAACATCGTTTTCCAAAAGTACACATTGAGTATTTAAGTTCCAAGTCCTCGGGACAGGAAGAGAGAGCCTATTAGATCAAAGACTCCCTACCCCTCCACCCCAAATGGGCATTTTGCTGCTCTTGACTACCTTCACCTCATGCAGGAATCAGAGTGAGAGCGCCCCTCTTACATCATTCAACCCAGGCCGTGGTGCCCTCCCACCTGCCCAGCACACAGATAATCACATCACGATGGCATTTTCCTGCCCCTCAGGCCTTGTCCTCAGCACACTCTTTTGGAGAAAGAAAATCATAGAGAGCTTTTATCCCTGACTTAGAAACATAGCATAAAAGCCCTGTGAACTACTTGGAGAAAGGAGAAGTAAGATAGGCAGAAAACTTCAGGTTCAGGAATAACTTGCTCTTTCAACTCAGAGAGATACTGTGTTTTCCCTAACAGCAGCTTCTAAGTCGGATGTAGTATTTTTGTGTCTTTTGACCCCCTTCACCCATTCCGTCCACCCACCCCCACTCCCACCTCTGGCAACCACCAATGTGTTCTCTATATTGGTGAGTTCAGGGTTGGTTTGTTTTTATTCCACATCTAAGTGAAATCACACAGCATTTGTCTTTCTCTGTCTGACTTATTTTACTTAGCATAATGCCTTCAAGGTCCATATAGTGTTCTTGTAAATCGCAGGATTTCCTTCTTTTTAAATGGCCAAATAATATTCCATTGTATACACGTACCACATTTTCTGTATGTTTATCTGTCTGTGAACACGTAGGTTGTTTCCATGTCTTGGCTATTGTGAGCAATGTTGAAATAAACATAGGGGTAGGGCTGCAAAAATCTTTTCAAGATACTGAGTTTATTTCCTCTGGATAAATACCCAGAAGTAGAATTGCTCTATCATATGGTAATTCTAGTGTTAATTTTTTGAGGAACCTCCATACTGTTTTAGGATGTATTTAGAATAAGGACAAGATCGTGTAAAAGAAAAAAACAAAAAACAAGCCATCCTTCTCACTTCAGTATTGAGAACCCAACCCTACATGTTAAGATAATGTCTTTCATTTAGCTTGGTTGTGTTTCTGTTCATGCACATCAGTTTGAGAGTTTTTTGTGCCTCATCTAGATCTTTCCTGCAGAAGCCAGGTTCTTATCTATGGTCAGTAACTAATATTTCAACTCCTGGAAGCACTGGAGGGAAATGATAATAATGGTAAATAGACTTATAAACAGAAGTAAAAGTAGTAGAAATAGTGGAAGTGAAAGTCGAAGTAGGAGCAATAGTAGCAGTAAGTTTAGTAGAAACAATAAAAATAGTACGTGCAAAAGAGGCTGATGTGACGAAGATTCTCTCATCAACCAAACCTGCTCAGGCTCCCTGATCTCTTTTTTAACTAGGCCTGACTTCTGGACTCCCATCTTTGTCTCTGCATTGTTCAGTTTTAGCAAGAATCCTGCTAAATTGGTTTACCTAGAGTCTCCCATCCTCCATCCATATTTGACCACCTTCAGTATCTGATAGGGTTCCTCTTCACCACCAAATGATGTCTGATCACCCTGGCCTGTCTTCAGCATGAATTCAGTTAGGTCAGCTTAACCAGAATCCTCCTTACCCTTCATATTTCCTCTTAGTAGTTTTCCATTCATTGACCTCCAACCTGCTCCTTGGTTATGAATTCCTACCTGCCCATGTTCTATTCAATGTTGATTCCAATCTTTCTCCCCCACTAAAATACCCCATTCCAGTGGTCCCTATACCTATCTGGATGGCCTTTCCCTTACACCATGAGCTTCATGAGGATCAGGACCTTCCTGTCTTGCTCCTTGCAATCATCTCCACCATCAAACACTATTCTTTTTTTAACCTTCTATTGATGTTCCAAGTATTCTTTTTCATACCTTTGTTTTCCTTGAAATAACTGCACATGTGGCTACATAATTAAACTAAATTTAATTTAATTTAATTTAAACTTCAATTCTTCATTTGTACTCCTCACTTCTCAAGGGCTCAACAGCCATATGTGCCTAGTGGCAACTGAGTTGGACAGCATACATGTGCAACATTTCCGTCATCACAGCAAGTTCTACTGGAAGCTGAAATACATCATTTCGTACATTGTAGGTTTCCAGAGATTTGAGTCCCCATTTGGGACACTGCCAACACTGATCCCAAGATGCACTTGAATGTATTGCTTGTCCCAATATTCAGAGTCACCCAGCAAGGTCCATTTGAACCAGAGGAAGGTGTTAATGGCATCCCATGAGAACCACCAAGTCTCATTTCTATACACATGTTGCTTTGGGCAGTTTTGAATGGCCATACAGTGTAATTTCTACATGGTTCCTGGAATACCCAAAGCCCAGCCTCTGCCTCTACAGCCATCCTCATCTCCATGGATCCTTTCCAGGGATGGAACATGGCATCCATGTATGGATGGGGGGGGGGGGCGAGAATGGGAAAGGAGTGGTGTGGTGGTACTATTGCCATGAAGAATCTCGATGTCCCTCCTGATCCCCCAAATATAGCAAGTGCTGAGTGAGCAGTGACAAATGGCTTCTTTGAAGCGGGCCATCCCCATTTTAATTATTTGATTCAGTGGAGTGCAGTGACTTGACTGGCTTAAATTCAGGATCTTTCTCTGCAGTCAAAACTCAGTCATGGGTGTTAGTGCTTCTCAGTTACAAAATAGACTGAAATTCCACTTAAACTCAAATTACATTTGGGCAGAAATCTCCGGTTGTCAGTTTTGAAGATTCAAAAACAAAAAATAAAATGAAAAGGAAGAATTGGGGGGAAAATATAAAAAAGAGAGAACATATTTAGGGAGGAAGATATGGTTCAGAAAAGTAGTCCTTAGAGGTTTACAAACAGGATTTATTGTTTCAACAAGCAGTTATTAAGCAGCAAAAGATGTTCAGTGTTAAATGCTCTGGAGAACTTAGAGGGAGAGCTCCTGTGTTTTGATCTGACAGATCTTATTTAAAATCTTGGCTCTGCTGTTTTCCAGCTGTGTGACCTTGGTAAAGTCATGCAGCCTCACTGTGCTTCAAGTTCAATGGTGCCTACCTCAAAGCACCATTGTGAAGAGTAAATGAGAGAAGGTAATGAATATGGAGCAGATAGCATGCATCTAGAAGATACTAGGGTCATAAATGAAGATAAGGATGTGAATGGGCTTGCCCAGGAAGTACAAAGAGAGAGAAGAGACAGGGCCCATGTTCAAGCCCTAAGAAATATCATCATACCTCAGAGAGGAAGGTGGGAGATGAGAAGGCAGAAGCTACCGGAATAGACAGACAGATTGCAGAAAAACCAGGAAAGAGTAGAATTCTTAAAGCTAAGGAAAGAGAATGTTTCAGGACACTCCCAAGATATAATAAAAAACAGAACTGAAAATGTCCATTTATAACCATGTACCACTACTAAAAATGAGGCGTCACTAAAATAGTGGATGTCATAGATGTTCTTGATATATTTTCAAGGGAAGAATCAGATTACAACCATTTATATATTTATAAATATAGGTGATTGAGCTAGTATTTGTTTAGCTGGTCATTCAACAAATATTCACTGCCTTCTGTAGTCCAAGCACTGTGCAAAATGCTAGAGGTATGGAGGTGAATGAGACAGGCACCTCATGGTACTTACATCCTATTGTACATGCGTGTATGTGAGATTATGTGCATACATACACATATATGCACACATACATATATGCATATATATCTTTCTTTACCTCTGGTTGAAATGAGATATATGTGATCGATCATAAAATTAGAGCAAATCATATTTCTGCATATACATATTGCTTATATAAAAAATATGGCAGGCTATGTACCAAATATTAACGATGATTTACTCAAGTGATGGGACACTGTCTGAGTGGATAAGAGCTCAAGTTTTGGTGTTAGGCCACCTGAGTTCAACTCATTTTTGCCACCTAGTAGCTGCCGAGCTGAGCAAGCAACTTGACCTCACTCAACCTGTTTATTGTTTTCTAAAATGGAGATAATGATAACCTCTACCTCACAGTGTTGTGGTGAGAATAAAATGATATAATGCAAGTGTATGCCTAATTCAGTGTCTGGCATGTAGTAAGGGCTCAATAAATCTCAGCTACAATTATTAACTTGCATGGATTTTGTAATTTTTTTTCTATGTTGTGGGTGTATCCATTTTGTAATTACAAAACATAGTAGAAGTTGTTGAATATAGTAACTTTTAGTGAAGAGCAATGAGGAGCCAGCTGCCTGGAGATTAAATGCTTGAAGAAAAGAAAAGGAAGGTCATATTGTATAACACAATCTGATTGTGTCAGATATTGGCATTTTGCAGATTCTACTATTTCTTTCTTTTGCTTTTTCTACTGAATTTATTGGGGTGACATTGGTTAATAAAATTACATAGATTTCAGGGAACAGTTCTATAACACATCATCTGTACGTTGTATTGTATATTCACCACCCCAAGTCCAGTCTCCTTTATCACCATTTATCCCCCTTCTACCCTCTCCTCCCACTCCCACCCCTGCTTTCCCTCTAGTAATCACCATACCATTGTCTGTGTGAGGTTTTTTTCCTTAATCCCTTAATCTTTTCCCCCATTCCTCCTTGCCCCCTTCCACAAATTTTACTCTTGAAGAAAAAATCAGAAGAATCATGTGACCAAGGATGGGAAGTTAGATAGACCAAATAAAGTAGAAATCCCATTTCTGGAAATGGGTGTAGTAACAGGGGTCCAAGGGAGGAATGAGCATCATAAGACTTTCATGATCGCCCAGAGAAGACAAGTCACTTCCCCCAAATCAAAAGTGAAGACTAGAATTCAAGCCTCTGGCTTCCACATACCAGCACCCTTTCTATTACACCTCATTGCTAGGGTATTACTACTTTCAAAGATATCCTCTGCTTGGCAGGTTCCCCATCTCTTATTCTAAGACATGTGTTAGCCCAATTACTGAAAGACTATGTCTCATTTTTCTATATTTAAAAGTCAATAAAAGGCAGGCAAAAGTCAATAAAAGAATCTAGTAACTATGTATTTGAAACCATGTATTTTCAGGTTTTCCAATAAGTGAAACACAATAATAACAAAAAGTCTTAGCAGGTGTGTCAGGTGGCCCCAGGTGTGCTAAAAGAGGTCACTGAATTATAAGTTATTTCAAATAGCTCCTGGAGCGTGTCACATCAGTTTCCCTCCTAATGCAGGAATCTTTTCTAAGATACCTCTGAGTGGCCAGTCAGTGAGCTGTTGATTGAACTACTATTTATTTAGCATCTATTATTTCCAAGCAAAGATATAATCTACAATATTTCCCAGAAGCATCCAGAGTGACCTTGAAACCTGAATCAGGACACACACCCCTCTGATGACTTCTCATCGCATTGGGAATACAGTCCAAACCATCTCCCTAGCTGATAAAGAAGGGCACCATGGCTGCTTCTCCAACTCCATCTCCTTCCACTCTCCCCTCATCGATGACTCTTCATCCCCTACCTGTCTTTCAGGCTTTCAAACATGCCCAGTTCATTTCCTCCTGAGATCTCTATACTAGCCACTACCTCTGTCTGAAATTCTTCTCCCCTAGGTCAATGTACAGGCAGCCCTCCTTTTTGATTTCAGCAAATGCCCTCTCCTCCAAAAGGCCTTCACTGACAATTGATCTTGACCTAAAGCAAGACCTTGTTCCCTAGTCACCCTCTGTCCTACCTCCTGTTCTATTTCATCATAGCCCTAATCATTACCAGGAATTATCTTGTGTTTCAGGTCAGGTGCCCCAGAAGCAGAGCCTGAGGATGGATTCTTGAGCAATTGACTGACTTACTGAGGGAATGCTCATGAAAGAAGCTTGGAAGGGAGTGCAGGAAGTAGAATAAGACATGAAAAATGCTGAGCAAAGAAGGCACTCTGGAGCATGACCTGCTCCATTGAGTTTGTGCTTCCTTGAGGCAAGGGAGCTGATCATGTAACCCCTCATCCATCTGTCAGTGACTGAGGGCTGCCCTTAGGTGGGGAACATAAACTTTGAGACAACTTCAATTGCCCAATGACAAACCTTGACACAAGGGGTGAATGCACCAATGGTGAGGCTCTGAGCAGCACGCCAACAGTATCTGCAATGTCTGGCTCGTTTATTATTTTAATCGATCCATATCAGTCTATCCTGCTGGGCTTTACGCTCCATGAGGTCAAGGAAATCATCTGCTTTATTCACTGTGGATGACTCCTTAAGACATAATAGGTACTCAGGAAATATTGGTTAAATGTTCAAAGAGTTAATATGTTAAGACACTTCACTTGTCTAGCTAATCTTTACGATCGCCGGGGGAGACAGGATCTTCAAGTCTGAGTTGCTTCCAGGCTCCAATCCAAGCTTGTCCATCTGAGAGCCAATTAACCAGATAGGCTAGACAGAAATAAATCGTGGAAACAAACTTCACTATAGACTTCACTTTGAGTCTTTCTCCCTCTACTGTTCCCCGCTACTTCCGGCTATACACACGTAGGCTTTCTTTTGTTTTCCCAAGTATTTAATCTCTAAACCCCAGACCATGAGATCAAATAATCCCAGAGAGCCAGCATACATTCCCTGCACTCTTTTCCTTGGTGCTTCATTTTGTGTCCAAGCATGTTAAGAATATTTTTAAAATATATACTAGTTGCCATTCATATAACTGACAAAGGCTGTATGTGTGAATGCTAACAGTGTGGGTTAGCATGCATCAAGTTTATACAGTGTTTTAATAAGTAATGCTAAAAATTAAGAATGATCTATCATATGACCCAGCACTCCCTCCTCTGGGTATCTAACCCTAAATATTTGAAAACACTTATACATAAAGACATATGCACCCTTATGTTCACTGCAGTATTATTCACAATAGCCAAAGCATGAAAACAACTTAAGTGTCCTCTAACTGATGATTAGATGAAGGATTTTTGGTACATATCTACATGGAATACTACTCAGCCATAAAGTGATGGCATATTGCCATTTGTGACAACATGGAAAATAAGCCATATGGAGAAGGACAAGAACCACATTAACTTCACTCATGTGGATATAAAACAGAAAGCAACAAATGAACAAACAAAATAAACTCACAGACACAGATGACAGTATGGTGGTTACCAGAGGGGAAGAGGGTGGGGGAGGATGAAGAGAATAAAGAGGGTCAATTATATGGTGATGGAAGGAGACTAGATTTTGGATGCTGAGCACACATTGCCATATACAGATGATGTATTATAAAACTGTACACCTGAAACTTATATGTTACCCTAATGCATTTAATTTAAAGAAGAAACTAAATGGAATGAATTATTTCACCAATAGGAATATTGGAGAACGCTTTATCCTTTTTCATTGTTAGGGATTGTCAGGTATGTTAAGGCGTAATAATTTATGACCTCGCTCAGGTGATGCTGATGTGCACCTGTAGCATCAGCATCACCTGAGAACTTGTCAGAAATGCAGAATCCCAGGCCCCACACCAGACCTGCTGAATTAGGATCTGCATTTTACTCAGATCCCTGGGTAATTCACTTGCACATCAAAGTTAGACAATTATTACCTTAAGACAATTGTATCCACACTTTCCTACTGCCCCTCCCTGAGTGAAGCTAATTATTTTAGAACAGGTCTGCTAATTTCCTAAATTCCTTTACCCTGAGTCATGAAGGACCATGATAGGGCCCTAGATCCTTCCTCTGGTCTGAAAGAGTAAAAATTTGAAAAGCTTAGGATCTTCAAAAGTGGGTACTTGTCTTGGATCCATATTTTTAGAAAGGATTAGCTTAAAGAATATCTGATGCTAGAACTATGAGCATCACCAAAATTCAACACCTCTACCTACTCTCCCTTTGATCTTCCATGAGAGAAACTTCTCCAGGAGCAAGTGGACTGATTCTGTCTTTATCTGTTTCAGGTTACCAAGAGGCCCTCCAGAAGTCACACTGGCAGTGCCTCTCCTCCAAAGCCTCCAAGGCCCTCATAGTTCACTAAGGTGAAAGTCTAGACCCACATAATAGTCTACCAGGCCTTATATAGAAGCTTCGACTTCTCGCTCCTGTCCCCGCCCCCCCTGACTCCTCAGACCTCTACTAGTCTCACCCTTGTTCACCCTGTCCCTTGTTTCTCAGACATGCCAGGCCTACCCCTGCCTCAGGGCTTTCGAACTGGCTGTTCCCTCTGACAGAAATTCTGTTCCTCACATATCTACATGGCTCCCTCCTTCACCTATTTCAGGTCTTTGTTCAAAGTGACATCTTTCTAGTGAGGCTTTCCCTGACCACCCTGTTTTAAATTGTGCCCCGTACTCCCGGCTCTCCCAATCTCCCTGACTCACAAAAATTAATTTTCCTGTATCACTGTCTTCTAACATACTAAATAATTTAAGCCATTTATTTGGTTTGCTCATTACCTGGCCACCAGTATGTAAGATCTATTAGGACCAGAATTTTTGTCTCTGCTCACACAACATCTGCAATACCCAGCACAATGCCTGGCACAGAGTAGATGCTCAATAATGATTGAGTGAGTTCATTCAACAAATGGTATGTCCCAGGGCCCATGCTAGTCACTAACAATCCAAAAATGAATGAGACCTGTCTCTGCTCCTCGGGAAGCCCACAGAGCACTGTGAGTAAGGACCAAGGTGCAGATAAGTAAAGCTGGGAAGTGAGGTGTGTGTGCAAGGCCACTGAAGGGAAGAGCAGGCTCAGCCCAGCAGCCAGGGAAAGTTTCAGAGGGCAGTTGGCATTTCAGGTGGGCTTAAGGATAACGGAAATTTTGACAGGATACTGAAAAGGGAGTGATGAGCCCTCCCCTACTCCCACAGAGGAGTCAGCAAGTATGAAGCATATCAAGTTCAAATTGTGCTCAGGGGCAAAGGATGGGGGGCAGGGCCTGTGTGTGCATGCATGTGCATGTGCATGTATGCATGTGCATGTGTGTGGGGGGAATAAGTAAGGCTGGAGTGGAGAAAAACAGATGCCCTGGGTCAGGTGGAGGGCCAAGGCTAACATTCTAGCTCGGCTCTCCTCTGGTTTGCTGGGTTCCATACTGCCTTGTTGATCAACTCTGTCTTCCCTGCTCTACTATCTGCTCAGGTGCCTGCACCCTCAGGCCCTTCCATATTTTGCAGAGCAATTTACCTTGGACCTATCTTCATATTCATAAACACAAAAATATCTCTGTTGAAATCAAGTGTCAAATGTTCCAAGACAGCCTCGAAGCAGCACAGAAAAATTGGTAGAAGCTTTAAAATTTCAGACTCCCCCTTCTCTCTCTACATCAACCTATTAATAATTTATAGGAATTTCTTTACCTTTCCTATGACATATGTAGCCAGCCCACCTCCATCCCCCAGGAGAATTTTTGGCAACAGTCCATTTGGGTTTGTAGAGCTTCTAATTTTTTTAAATCTGATACACCTACTTTTATCTCTCTGAATCCTCATACCACCCCTGTGAAGTAGGTCTTATTATGGTATTTTTCAGGAGAGGAAACTGAAGTCCAGGGTCATAGCACATAAATAACAGAGCTGGAACGAAAGCCTAGGTCTATCTAAGTTCAAGGTGAAATATTTCTAACCCAACATCAATGAGAAACAGAACAGGACAATGTATAGCTCATAATGTAAAGGCTGATATTTTAAGGAGACTGAAGATTCAAAAACACTGTAGAGAATGAATACTTCCCTCTATCCTTCCACTGTGACCATATTAAATATTAATTCCCTTTGTCTTTGCAAATACAGAACTTGTTACCTCTGAGATTTAGAGAATAGAAGTTAGGGCTTTTAATGTCTATCATCAAAATTAACATGAGAGTGAAATGTACCTGGAATCCTACCTCCTAGAACTACCCTTTTGATCAATCTTCCAGAATTATTATTTTTATAAAACATGGATACCTTTAAACAGCATTTTTAAACATACAATCATTTATAATCAGATATAATCATAGCATCTTTGTTCGTCCCTTAAGTTCCTTTTCCATTACTTTCATGGCTGTATAGATTGTATGAGTGAACCTCCTTTGAGCTTTATAAGCACCCATGTCTTTAGCTGTTTAGAAGGACTGTCTAAAGGTAGCATTGCCAGAATCACCAGCCTCAGGGTGGACTCCAGGATTTGGAAGGCAGTGTCCCTGGCCAATAGGGGGATTAATTACATTCCTCCAAGGTAATCCCAGTTTAAACTTGTTTCCCCAAGAAAATGTGTTAGGGAACATTCTGAGAGGTTTGGGAATCTATCCTTTTCCTAGCTTCCTAGGGAAGCACAGCCTCAGACATTACTCCCTTGGTTTCCATTACCTGTGGAATAAAATCCCAACTTCCATGTATCCCTCACGTTCTGACGCCCACCAACCCATCCTTTACCCCTCAGCTTTCCACCATCCAGCCACGTGGTGTTGCTCCAATTCTGAATCACACCAAGCTTCTTCCTGGCCCAGGTTTACCACATACACCTTCCCCTCAACTCCCCCCATCGCCCTTCCCCGACCCATGCCTGGAGCACTTCCTCCCCAGCTTCTCCTTGTTCTCTAAGCTGAATGTCACTTCTTCAGACAGGTTTTCCTGACCTAATTTGAACAAGATTTCCTCTCATCCCCTCTCAGAGCACCCTCTGCTTTCCCTCTACAGCCTTTCACTTCAACTGCATTAATTAAATATTTATCTGCACACTTATTTGTTGAATGCTTGTTCTCCTTATTGAGAACTCTAAGCTCTACAGAACTGGGAGGGACTATATCAGTTTTGTTCATTGTTAAATGTACAGCATCTAGCACAGCCCCTGCTGCACATAGATGCCTAATAAATTTTTCTTGAGAGAATGAGTGAATGAATGAGTCACTTTACTGTGTGTTACTTACCTCTGGGCATTAGTTTTCCCTTATCTACAAAATAGGGTTGGTAATATGCCCCCCTAAACCAAATTGCTATGAGAGTAAATGCTCTAACTTCTGTAGAATGCCTCAGTGAGAGTAGTTGACAGGTGAGAAATGGTTCTCACTGCCATGGTTATTTTGCTCTTCAAACATCTCTAGCCTTAGTATATACAGATAAATACCCACAGCCCTACTTAACTTAAAAACTTTGTGTTTGCTCTTTTGAAGGCAGGTACAAATGAGAACACTGGGATATTTATTCTCATATAATTCCTTTGAACCTCAAAATGCATATGACAGAAATAATTTTACATATTTTCTTCTAGCTAACATATACAGGGTGACATATCTTACAGGATTATATATCTTACCTTTCCTTTTAGCGAACTACTATTTACAAATGTCGTTTGCTCTGGTTTAGCTCAGAAAACCTTTGCAAGGCTCAGGCAGTTAATTACAGCTGACTCTGGGACAGTGGAACCTGAGCCACACTCAGAGGTCAATTGCTTTGATGAGACTAGGAGGGAATAAGTGTCACTCAGGCATGACAGGCTGAGTGCCAGTCACCTTAGGAACCAATGGATCTGTAAGTCAGCGATCCCATCCTCATGTCCCATTTGCAATAGTTTATACAAACAATAGTAAATACAAAAGTGCCCTTTATTCCCAGAGAAAGTCTGGTGTCCAATCTAGAGTGGAGGAGATGTGATAT
Organism: Macrotus californicus; assembly: GCA_007922815.1. Taxonomy (NCBI): domain Eukaryota; kingdom Metazoa; phylum Chordata; class Mammalia; order Chiroptera; family Phyllostomidae; genus Macrotus; species Macrotus californicus. The sequence goes on along the minus strand of VMDR010008335.1, from coordinate 5,762 downwards.
AATTCATCCATTCCTTCCACAAATATTTACTGACCACTTAACCACATGCAAAGCTATGTACTAGGTACTAAGCAAAGACAGAGCAGTTAACAAGATTGTAAGATCTCTGTTCTCAAGGAGCTTACATTGGAGGAGGAGGGCGTTTAACAAGGCAAACAAAAGAAAACAAAGAAAAAAGATCACACAAGGATGTGTGCTTTTTCAGACAAATGAAAATGGAATAATGAATTAATGGAGAGTGAGCTATTGGACGAAGATAGGAAATTTAATCTGAGATCTGAATAAGAAGAAACCAGCTACACAAAAATCTGAAAGAAGAGCATGCCAGGAAGAGAGAGCAACTAGTACGAAGCCCTCGGGTGGAAACTTTAGATTTTAGAAATTTAGTAAATAGATAGAAGAGAAACTAAAAAAAATAGAGTATAGAGATCAGCCTTATAAGCCATGGTGAAGCGCTTCCATTTTATTCTAAAGGCCAGGGGAAACCACTGGATAGTTTTAAGCAAGGGAGTAGTATGATGTGATTTATGTTTTTAAAAACATCACTCTGGCTACTGTGCGAAGAATATATCGTAGGGGCCGGTGTAGAGGTAGGAGACCATTCAGGAGGACGTTGCAATAATCTAAAGAAGTAGTGGTGGCTTGGGCAAAGACACTACAGACGCTTCCTGTCCACAATGAGTTTGTGGTTCATTAAGGTAAACCTTTAAATGCACAGAGGAGGTACATTAATCCTACAACAGAGTTAGCAATCAAATAAAATTGTCAGTTAATTTAGACAGAAAAGTTCCAACATCCCACCTTTCCCGTTGGAAGAAATGGCATACACATAAGCTTTCTTTTCTCTCTCCTCCAGATCATCATGTTAAACTTCACCTGTTTAATAATCTACTTGCAGATCTTGGATTCCAGCATAGCCCTCAGAGAACAAGGTCCACGGGGGGAAGATGAAAGACAGGAGTTTTTCTTTTCAAGTATATAAAATCCAAGAAATTTGGAATGAGGATGTCAAGGCCATTGTTTATTTGAGTGGATACAGCCACCAATCAAGTCTGAATTAGAAACCTCTGCTTTTGCCCCACCTGAGGACGGACAGCTACAAATGAAATTACTCATGATTTTCTGATGATGTTCACTTGGGCAGCTATGGAAATGTCTTGGGAAGAGATTTGGAATCAAGAGAGAATTTTTGTGAAAGCTACTTACAGTCATGCCTGGTCCAATAACACCACCTAAGATTTTGCCAAGAAACTGGTCTCTTACTTAACTGGTATTACTCCAGGACCCTGTGGCCATAGGAACTGAATGGGATGCTGGGAGGGGATCTTGAAAGTCTTATGCTGTTGGCGAGAGCCTCAGACATATCAGAGATCATAATCAATATTTGGACGAGAGGAACTGAGACTAACCTCCAAAATATCAGAGAAAAAATATTAAAATAGATATATATGGAGAAAGAACAAGTGAAGTCATGTTCTACAATGCATGTAGTATCTCTCCAATGCCTGCATTCCAAAAGCCCTCTTTTCTTCTTCAGATGTCTGAATTGAGACACTGTTCTATTTGACAATAATTAAGACAAAACAATATGAGACATGAGAATTAAAGAGAGAGAGAGAGACAGAGAGACAGAGTCTAAACAGATGCTGCTATTCTTGTCTCTACTCATATTAAAGGGTCATTAAAATATGTCATGAAAACAAAGATCTCATGTCTCTGTTCATAGAAAAAAGCAACTCAGGAATTTGCTCCACAGGAAATTTATTATAAATCAATATTAAGCTATGACTTGGAATCAATTAGATATAAGCCCTTCAAACAGTCTCACTTTCTTCCCAAACATAGAGCAAAGTTCCTGTGTGGGAGCTAGCCTAAAATTCACACACACACACACACACACACACACACACACACACACACTCATCTCCAAGATATGTACTCAGATAAGGTTCCCAAATTTAATAAAAGGCTTCACATTGAGGAACCTTTCGTTTCAAATGAAACGTCCTGACAAGAGAAGAAAACTGCAGTCTGAAAGCCAGCAAACTGTGATTTCTCAAGTGTGTGTGATGTGCCTGCAGAATCATCTTCTCAAGAGAAAAAAGCAAACTCAGCTGCCTCATTTCCCCACCTTCTCTACCCCTATTGCTTCTCTATCTCCACGTGGAAGCCCCTTCACCTCATCCCTCACCCCTCAAGGGCAGATCAAAGAGAAATTCAAGTTTCCCCTACTTTGGGAATGCCTTTCTTCTTTGCAACCCTGCAGAAAAAAATATTACTCTCTGTGCCCCTGGGAGGATGTTTAAGTTGAAAATATACCCAGTACAGAGAGGGACAGTAATGTGGTAGAAAACTAGTGGTTAAATGAGGATTTGAAGAGCCATAGTGTAATATCCACTCTATCATTAACGTAAGTGATAAGCTTTCCTTCGTCTGTGAAGTAGGATGAAAACTTACCAGGGTCTATTTACCCCCTCAGAACATTGTAAGAATACAAAGCATTAGAATAAGGGAAGATGTCTTCTCTGAGCAAGGATGTAGGACAACCCCATCAAAGGAAGAGTCTTTCGTGAAAACTGCCCTAACAAGTAAGTGGTCCACGTTTAACTCCAGGTGTTGGAACTGAATCAAGGCAAACAGACCAAAAAACACCTTCTGAAAAAAGTGCCAATGGAATTGTAACTAAACAAGACACAATTTTAACAAATTCTATCTAGTGGGGGTTTTTTTCACTTGCCTTTTGTTGGTATAATGATATAGAACATACCACTCCAATATCAACCTCAATTCTTCCCACTTTGTTAGTTTTTGGGTTCTTGATGTTTTTCTTTCTATCTGTTCCTCTCTGATCTTCTGTTCACTCTCTGTTAACATGTAAAAGAGGCAGAATAAAATGTACAACACCTGGTATTGTACAGGTATACCTGGTGTCTTAATAGGATAATCCTCTTCTAAGCCAGACATCCTAAAGATACTTCCAAATGTTTTTACTTCTGCTAGGTCATGTGAGGGTGATAAATATTACATGTGGGCACTAGAAGTGTGAGTCTATGGCAGGCAAAGCAGACAGACATGCGGCCACTCGGATGAACGGCACTCTTAATCTCTTTCCTCCTTCGTGTGAGATGCTCAGGGTCCAAAAGCCAGGACTGGTCCCACACACTTCTCTAAGTCCCATGATCTCTGAAGCCACATCAGCTCAGCCTCAGGATTCATTCATCTGCTTTGAAAGAACCTGAAGCTTCAGATGAGGTCCTTCAAATAATCTTTAGATACTGAGTCCTACTTCCTCTATGGGGACATCAAAGTCTTCAACAAGTGGGTTTTGGCAGTATGTCGAGTAGTTCTCTGGACACAGAGGTGGGAGTTCGACTTATTAACAAGTCTCTAGGTTTACCTGGCCCAGAAGAACATACATTTGTTGGCAAGACAATCTATATGGACCAATGCCTATTAAAGCATCATCATTATTAAATGCTAACTAAGTACCTAGGATGAACTATGTGTTAAGACAGATGTCCAACAGCAAAAACACAAGTGTTCCCCTAAAGGAGCATAAAAAATGTGACACACATACATAGGAAGATAAAGAGTAGCATGCATCCAGTACCTCTAAAGGCTGTGCCTATTAGTCTGACAGGTCCAGAACATGGACTGCACCATTTTGTTCACAGATATATCACCAAAAACTAGAGTAGAACGTGAGCATAGTAGAGAGCTCAAAATGTTTGTTGATGGGGTGGTGAACACCCAATACAATATGCAGACAATGTGTTAGAGAATTGTACACCTAAAACCTATGTAATTTTATTAACCAATGTCACTGCAATAAATTCAATAAAGAGTGTTGAACAGGGGAATAAATGTAAAGGTCTGCAGTTATGGTTGGTAAGGCTTAAAGGAGGTAGTGGTGTAAAATTTATAAAAAAGAGAATGTACAGATGAATAATTAAGAGCTTAGATTCTGGTCCTAGCAGGGTGGCTCAGCTTGTTAGAGTATCATCCCATACACCGAAAGGTTGCAGGTTCAATCCCCAGTTGGGGTACTATGTTTTTCTCTCACATCGATGTTTCTCTCTCGCTGTCTCTCTCTTGCTCTCTGTTTCTGTCTCAAATCAATGGTCATGTCCTTGCGTGAGGGTTGTTTTTTTTTGTTTTGTTTTGTTTGTTTTAAGAAAAAGAGCTTAGATTCTGGAGCCAGGATGCCTGGATTTGAATCCTGGCCATACCACTTACAACCTACGGGACTTTGGGCAAATTATTTAACCTCACTGTGTCTCTGGGTTTTGTTTTCTTTTTTTGTCTTGTTTATAAAATGGAAACAATTAAGATACCTGCATTATACAGTGGTGAAAAGGATTAGATATGTACAAAGTACATAGAAAATGACTAGAATATAATTAATACTATATGTGGGTAAGTGGTGGCGGTGATAACGATGATGATGATAATGATGATAACCATGTTAAAAAGATGGAGGTCCATGAAGAATGAACCAAAGCACAAGCGTGTTTAGGGGATAAAAACACTGGCCTGGTGGGGGGGCATGTAATGGGGGAGCAGTAAGAAGTAACGACATAATGAGGAAGAAGTCTAGGCTGGAGATCTCCCCAAATAGCATTTGGTTGTTAAGATGCAGGCACCTGAGAGTTCTACGAGGGAGCGCTCATCAAGGGGTATTTTAGAAGATGCAGAGATAAATTGCATGTCTTTTAATAATGCAAATATGAGAATATTAACAGAAAAATAGCATAGTAAGCTTTGTTGTATTTATATTGTGGAATACTATGCAGCAATTAAAAAGAATGAAGTCAACCTACACATAAGAATTTGAAAAAATCTCCAAATCATGTTGTTGAGGGGAAAAAAATATGATGCTAAACAAGAATAAATTATACTACTATTTATACATATATAGTTCTGCATATTTTCTAATCCACATGTTTTCTACGGACATATATGTTTACAAATACCCAGAATAATGTCTGAAAGTTCACACACCAAACTGATGCACATGAGGAATCTGAAGAGAGGAAAACAATTTGGAGGATGAGAAAGCTGTCCAAGGGATTTCACCTGCACCCTCCATGTTTTGGTTTTTAATCAAAGAGATGATACAGGCATTATTTATGTACATAAAAAGTAGTAAGTTTTAAAAGAAACTTGTTTGCATAGAGGGTAGGCTAGAGGCTGAAAGCTTAATTAGAAGGTCTTGCAGTTGTCTGGGTTTGAGGCAATAGGTAACAAGGTCCATAGTGGGAATGACAAGAATTACACTATATAAATCAACAGATCATTGTAGAGAGCCAGAAAGAGAGTGAGGGGAACAGAGAAAGTGAAAGAGAGAGAGAGAGAACAAACACTCAAGTTCAGTTTAGTAACACATATAGCAAGACCAAAGCTCTGAGAACAGATATCACCCAAAACTCTACAGCTTGCATTTGGATTGCTTTCTTTAGCATAATAATGACCAGATTCAATCAATTAATTTTGTCAATTAATTAATCAATTGGCCCACAGGTGTTTTAACAGCTTTACAGAACAACTGCAAAGAAAACTCTCAACAATTGATTTAATATTAAGTAGCTATAGCTTCGGTCTTGTTTAATTAAAAAATAGCCCCATTGAAACCAGAGAGTATTATCCTTTTATCAGAGCATTAAATCTGATGCACTAAATGGCTTACCATTGATTTGGGAAAGATATTTTTACACCACAAAGAGAGAGTTTTTCGAGCGCTAGGTAATACCTATTTCACCTAT
>VMDR010008334.1:0-36986 GCA_007922815.1 Macrotus californicus | reverse complement strand
AAGTCTGTGAGCATCCTGATTACCAGTGTTTTGAACTGTGCATCTGATAGGTTGGCTATCTCTTTGTCACTTAGTTGTATTTTTTCTGGAGCTTCGATCTGTTCTTTCATTTGGGCCATTTTTGTTGTCTTGGTGTTCCTGTTACGTAGTAAGGGGCGTAGCCTTAGGTGTTCACCAGGGCAGGGCGGCCACGTCGCTGCGTTGTGACGCTGTTTGTGGGGGAGGGGTCCGAGAGGGAACAATGGCGGCCACTGTGCTCCCCGCCGGTCACCAGTCACCTTCCGCACTACCCACAGTCCAACGGGGCCCCTCTGGTGCTGGCTCCGGTGCCGATCCCCGGTGGGAGGGCTGTGCACGCTCCAGGACCCTGTGGGTCTCTCCAACGAGCTCTCCCGTGAGGCCGGGAGTTTCTCCCGCTGCCGCCGCCTCAACCCCCACAGGAGTTTTCAATCAGAGGCTTTGAGGTTTCACCTCCCCGTGCCGGAACTCTGGGTTGTAGGGTCCGTCCCGCTCCCGAGCTGTTCCTCCCCGTTTATCCTCACGAGGGAGTGGGACGCCTGGTCCGCAGCCGCCACCTCTCCTGGCCAGCCGCGCCTTTCCCTGGTCCGCCAGCCGCCGCCCCGCCGAGTGAGTCCTCTCCGCCCCTCCTACCGGTCTGGATGTAAGTTTCTTAGTTTCTTGGTTGTCGGACTTCCATAGGTTTGATTTTCTGTCAGTTCTGGTTGTTTTTGTTTTAAAATTTATTGTTGTCCTTCTTTTGGTTGTGCGAGGAGGCGCAGTGTGTCTACCTACGCCTCCATCTTGGCCGGAAGTCCTAAGTTGAATGTTTTGAAAAGACTCGGGAAAGGTGAGTTAGTAAAAAGAAGTTGGACTGAATTAGGTATGAGCAACACCACGCTCTTTCCTGTTGCTATCACAGTGCCTGTTGCCTCCAAGCATAAGGGCTTTTCTCATAGTTTTCCTCTTTCAAATGCATCCCCCAGAAATACCTCCTCCGAGAAGTCTTCTCTGGTAGCCTGAGTTTTACCAGTTCTGCTACTCTTTAGTGGAGAGTTGCTTACTCTCTCCGACCCTTAGAGTCTGCATCTGTGAAAGGGAAAGAGTGTCTGCCTGCAGGGTTGCTGCAGAGATTCAGTGAGATGGTGTTCGGGAGGCTCTCTGGCCCACAGTGTGCGTTCCGCAAATGGCAGTGATTGGTTACCGTGTGCCTGGTGTAAGCGAGCAGCTGCGGCGACAGAGGGTTGAGATGAGACAGTCACCGCTTCAAGCAGCCGCAGACTGGCATGTGACTGCCTGCCTCTGGCGCTTCTCCTCACCCTGTAGGGAGCTGAAGCAGATGTTCATGAACATAAATGGGAACTTTTCTAGGTGTTTTTAGATACCGACCACTACGTCATCTGAGTTCTCAGTTAGCACTTGAATAACTCATCCCGTAGGCCTGGGGTGCATCAGCACAGAACCTCTCCAGACACAACTTTCTTACACTGAGTCATCAAATGGTTTGTTCTGAGGCCCAGAGACACTGTAGGAATTGCTTCAGGAGGAAGAGGTTCCGACTCATGGAGGCCACATGGAGCGGACTCACGGGGACCAGTATCACGGCTGCCATTCACGGGCTATTTGGCCTCAGGAAAGTTACATAGTGACACTAGGTATCAATCAATCTCATCAGAAAAGTGGGGGTAACAATTTTCATTTCATAGGACAGTGACAAGCAGATGAGATGGAGTGTCAGGAGTCCAGCACTGTATTTGACATACAGTCAATATCTAACAAGTACTAGTTTCCTAACAGGTGAGTCCAAGCAGGTAGGTGTGCAGCGGGCACACACCTCGCCTGTGAGCTCAGGAATGGCGAGCGGGCCTTTCTGCAATGCTCCCTCCGTGCTGCCATCACAGAGCCTCTCGTCTGGCCTGACCCTGCGCACAGTCTCTTCTTAGTCTTTCAGGAGAAGTGACTGAGGAGAAAAGTCGTACTTCATTAGGGAACTTGTCTTGAGTGAGGAGATCAGCCCCTGGGAGCCTGGGTTTCCTTGTTTGTCACAGGCAGACACAGGTGTCCACCTTGCAAAAATAATGAAAGGAAGAGAGATAACGAGAAGCATCAAAGACAGTGCTGATACTCGTAGGCCCTCAATAACTTGTTGCTACTAGAAGTTGGTCGATTGATAATATTGATTGAAGCAGGGAATCTTAAAAAAAAAGAGAGAGATCAAACTGTTGCTCCCTCACTGTGCCCTATCAGCACCACTGAGGTCATCAAACCCGTTCACTTTGCCCCTCACAGCAGCTCCCATCCCCACTCACAGTCTTGAGGGTGGACACGAGTCATCCACCTACAGAGGCTAGAAATATCACTCCAGACATAAGGTTTGGGCTGCAACTTTGCAGGTCTTCCTGCTCGCAGAGAACAGATAAATGACCACAGGCCTTGGTGGGGAAGAGAGTGGGGGCGGCATTCACCACGGACCACAGAAGAGGAAGATGCGGAGAAGTCTGAGATGTGGGGGTGGGGGTGGGTTGAAAGGAGAGGAACCGTGAAGTAGGAACCGCTTTGGTGACCAGCTGTTCCCACACGCTGCTGTCTGAAGTGGACCATCCACTGCCTGCGGTACTGGGCTGCCCTCGAGCATCTGATTTGGAAGGAACTTTTTTGCCCTGGAGGCCTAGGTGAGCTTTCCTTCCCCATTGCCCCTTTACCTGTAAGCAGCGTTGGATTTCATAAGCCTCAGAACAAAAGACAAAGGGACGTGGCTTCCTGGAGGGGTTATGGTGCCCTGAAGGGAAACCGTTACCTCCTTGTCAAAGTGAGACTGGACAGAACCAGTTCGACCTCACCTTCCCATTGGGATAAAGGTGAAACGCCCCACCTTGTTAGACATATTGCCATGGCACACTCTAGGTCTAGGGCCCTGGGTTTCTCAGTCAAACTGGAGACTACCCTCACTCTGAACTGGGACCAGTCAGTGCAAATTTCATCTGCCAAATTACGAATTACAATCAGCAATATTGCAATCAAATGCACACGTCTGGTTTAGTTGTTCTTGCAGCTTATAATTAGACCTGCTGTCAGGAGGAAAAAAGCATTTGAAAGCAGCTGTTCCAGTGCTATTCAGGTCTGTGACTGACCCAGTTTGTAAAAATTAGAAATGTGGCACTGGTCATTCGTCACGACTTTGCGCCTTGTTCACACTCTTGTAAGACGAGCTTTGAGAAGTGTTTTCTGAGCTGTGAGCTGTGGAAGAGGAAGGGCCTGGTGTCTGAGGGCATTGACCAGCCCTCAGTCAAAATTCCAGATGCACAGCTCTTGCTGAGATTTAGCCCCACATGCTGAAAGGAAGGCGGCAAAACAGACGTCTTCGGAGGGCAACCTTAAAAAGCGATGGACGTTAGAGCAAATAATTCTGGAGGTTGTCAATGCCAGTGTCCTCGGCGGTTCTGTCACCACTGCCCTCGTGACGGCAGTGAGCAATAGAGCAAAGCCTTAATCAGTTCTCTCCTTCCTTCTCTGTGCACGACCCTCCCCATAGCCTTGCAAGAAAGTTGGTGGTTTATTCGCAATAAACGGAATGAATTAGGACTATCGTCTGAGTCTGGTTTTTTGGATTTCCAAAAACAATGGCTGGTTCTTTGCCTGCTGATTCCACAGCAAAGTGTTTAGGCTCCCAAACACGCTCTCACCCAGGAGTCACATGCAGCTCCGCTCCCCTCATTCTCAAGCGGGTATGCACAAAGATGACCAGAAATGTAAACCAACAGGAAAAAATAATGGTGCTGGAGGGGGCAGAGATCACTCAGGGGAACAAACAAAAACTAAATAAACAAATTCAAAAGAATGATCTAATTAGTATCCTCTTAGAAGATGGTGCCTCTCACAAGATAAGAATTGGTTGCAATCCTAAATGAAAACTGAGTACAAAATACAGGCTTTCCCAAAGTTGACAGCAATCCTAATAACTTAAGACATTACCAATAATGATGTGCGAAGCAGAAAGAAACTTTTCTAACCTATCAACTACAAAGAATGAATTTTGACCAACCACGGAGACAAGTTATCTTTCTATTCTCTCTATTGAAAATGGTATTACAAAATCATTCTCCTATGAAGAGGCTATCTAAGAGTAAACAGCTAAAATTTATGAGGGAAAAAAGTATGTAAAAGTGTTAAACAGTTAATTAATAAAACTTTGCATTTCCCTGGCCATCATCAGCTTTTTATTTTTATTTGCTTTTAATTTTTAAAAATTTTTATTGAATTTATTGGGCTGATGTTGATTAACAAAATTATACAGGTGTCAGGTGCACAGTTCTATAACACACCATCTGTATAACGTATTGTGTGTTCACCAAAGTCACGCCTCCTTCCATCACCATTTATCCCCTCATCTCCCCTTTGCTCTCTCCTACCTCCCCCACCCCACCTTCCCTCTCGTGATCACCTTACTTGTCTGTGTCTGTTTTTTCTTTGCTTAATCCCATCACCTTTTGACCCAGCCCCCGGCCCCTCTGACAGCTGCCTGTGTACACCTTTATTTAGCCTTCTTTTTTCTTTGCATATATCTGTCCAGTTTTCCCAACAAAATTTATTGAATAGGCTATCTATACCCCATTGTATGTTCTGCCTCCTTTGTCAAATATGAATTGACTCTAAAGGCAGGGATTTCTTTCTGGGCTCTCTATTCTGTTCCATCGATCTATGTGTCTGTTTTTATGGCAGTACCTGGCTGCTTTGATTATTATGGTCTTGTAATACAGTTTGATACCAGGTAGTGTGATTCTTCCAATTTTGTTCTTTTCTTCTTAAGCCTGCTGTAGCTATTTGGGGTCTTTTTCTGTTCCATATACACTTTTGGAATATTTTTTCTAGCTCTGTGAAATATGCCATTGATGTCTTGATAGGAATTACATTGAATCTAGAGATTTTGGGGGGTAGTATGGACATTTTGATGATGTTAATTCTTCCTACATGAACATGATATATGCTTCTACTTATTTGTATCTTCTTCAGTGTCTTATCATTTTTCCAAGTACAGGTCTTTTACATCCTTGGTTAAATGTATTCTGAGGTAATTTTTCAAGCAATTGTGAATTGAATTGTTTTCTTAGTTTCCCCTTCCAATAGTTCACTATTAGTGTACAAAAATGCAGCTGATGTCTAGATATTATTTTGTATCCTGGTACTTTACTGGATTCGTTGATCAGTTCTAGTGGGACTATGGTGGACTCTTTAGGGTTCTCTGTGTGCAGCATCCTGTCATCTGCTGGAATGTCTCTTTATTGTGATTGGATGGGGGTCACACTGACACATACAGGTGCCGAAAGTCATCACAATACCCTTGAGATGGTTGCACCTTGAATTATTTTTACCTCAATAAAAAAATTAGTGAAAGATATATGGCATTGAAGTTAAAGAGAGAAAGAAGAATCTGAGAAGGTATATTTTGTAAGCTGGAAAGCACTGTTCAAACCTTGGTTGCTTTTATTATTCATCGAGCTTGAAGAACATGGAGCTGCGAGTCTCCTTTACCTTAAAAATCTGAGATGGCCTTTGACAGGTCCCCTTCTCTTAGTGTCTCCACCTCTCGGGCCACTCCTCAGTCTCTCTAGGATGCGGTTGCCTTTCTCTGCCTCTTTCAAGTGTTAGCGCCCACAGAGTTCTGGCCCACAGCTCTCTCCACATGCTGTGGACCATTTCTGTGGCTCTAGCTCCCTCCTTGAGAACCAAACTCATCCATTCAACCACTGTTTACTGGGTGTCTTTTTTTTTTTAATTACATGAGCTAAGTTAGGGGGGAGGGGGATTTATTTGCCCCCAGCTCCTTGCCCTCAAGCACACAGCCATCGGTACCGCCGCATTGGCCTGGCCTTGGAGTGATGATGCCAGAACCTTGCCCTGCTGGACTGCTTCTCTAGAAGACTGCTGATTTTGGCATTTTTTCCCTTCCATCATATTTCTTCTGAACTTTCTTTGGTTGTGTTTTATTTAAAATCTCCTCCTTAGAAGTCAGCTTGGCCCGTTATTGCTGCCACAGCCCCTACAGTATGCTGTCGGTGGGCACCATGCAGGTCTTGACTTAGGTCGTGTACGGACTAGGTTGCTGCTGGGTGCCTCGTAGACACCAGCTGTGATCCTTGTTTCGCAGGCACAACAGTGCGAGCCCCAGCAGCAGCTTCCCATGTCTAGCCTCAGGGCACCATACTCCCAGCTGTCTCCCCGCACTTGGACTGTGTGTATGTGCTGGGGGTCAATCTCATTTTGGCCGCAGGACATCCCAGCTCCTGTAGTCGCTCCTTGTGGTAGGGCTTTTCCGTTGCTCCCAGTCTTGCAACGCTCATTCCAGTTGTCCAAACAGAAGCCCTTGGCTTGGCACCAACTGGAAAGAGCTGGGTGTCTTCTTACACCAGGTACCTTTTTGGCACTGGGACACATCAGTGAGTGAAACAGAGACCCGTGCCTTCATGGGGCTTACATGGAGCCTAGATCTCTCTCCCTGGATCTACCTAAGACTCAGTCAGTCTCAAATTATCTCACTATCTGCACCCCTTGATTCTCCCTGCCCCTAAACCTGTTCCTCCCGCATGTCCCCCATCTCTGTGAGAGCACTGTCACTCTCTCAGAAACCTGGAAGTCATCCCTGACCTATCTACACTATATCACCATAGGCTGACTATTCTGGGATCTGAATCTCTCAAAACGCCCCACTGTCTGTATCTCCAGGGCCCCGCCCCCTGCTCATCGTTTCTCACCTGGCTTGCTTACTAGCTGGTGTCTCTGCCTCCAGACCTGTTCCTGCCGATGTTTCTCCACACAGCAGCTAGAGTGATGATAAAATGCAAGTCAGAACCAGTCGCTTTCTGCCTAAACCTGTCCAGTGGCCCTGCCAGGTGAAAGTCTAAATTTCTTACCTTGTCCTCATGCCTGTGGCTGGCAGGTGCTAAGCATAGCTGCTGAAACTGGGGTTCAAATCCCAACTTACCGGCATGACCTTGGGCAAGTTTTTAATCCTCTCCACGCCTTGCTATAAAATGGGAGTGATCATAGAACTGACCTCATGGAGCCGCTGTGGAAATTACACTTGTTATTGCACACAGGGCACCAAGGGCAGTACCTCAGCCTTGGTATGTACTCAAGGCCTGGTTTCCTCTCACAGGGTTGACGTAATGTTTAAATAGGTTAAAACACCTAAGAGGCTTCACACAGCACCTCGCCCATCTTAAATGCTCTGTTATGTCAACATTGTTAGCTCTCTAGCCTCGCTTCTTGCTCTTCCTCCACACAAACCTGAGGGACAGCCTGTGGTTCTCTCTCTTACACCCCCAGGCTTTGGTACTGGGGTTTCTCTCTTCCTGTCTCTTCCTGGTGGTCTCCCACCAGTCCTCCGAGTCTGCTCAGCCATCAATCCCTGGCTGTCCCACCCCGGGCTGGATTGGTTGCTCCTCCCCTGGCTCTCCCTCCTAGAAACTGTGCTTACTTCTATCACAGCCCAGTGTCATTGTTCATTTAAAATGTCCTGAGAAGCAGCCATCAACAGATGAAGGGATAAATAAAGTGTGGTATACATGTGCAGTGAAATGTTTTTCACCCTTAAAAAAGAATGAAGTATGGACACATGCTACATTGTGGATGAACTTTAAAAAAAATTAGACTAAGTAAAATAAACCAGACACAAAAGGACAAATATTATGTGATCTTACTTATATGAGGTGCATAGAAAAGGAAAAATTGTAAAGGTTACCAGGGGCCAAGGGAAAGAAGGAGTGGGTACAGAATTTCACTTTGGAGAAATAAAAAGTTCTGGAGATAGATAGTGTGATGGCTGCAGAATATTGTGAGTCTACTTAATGCCACTGACTTGTACACTTAAATATGGCTAAAATGGTGGATTCTATGTTATGTATATTTTACCATGGTACATTTTTTAAAAGATTTTCTTTATTTATTTTTAGACAGAGGGGAAGGGAGGAAGAAAGAGAGGGAGAGAAACATCAATGTGTGGTTGCCTCTCACACGTCCCCTGCTGGGGACCTGGCCTGCAACCCAGGCATGTGCCCTGACTGGGAATCGAACCAGTGACCCTTTGGTTCACAGGTCAGTGCTCAATCCACTGAGCCACACTGGCCAGGGCCACCATGATAAATTTTTAAGAAATATATTAATACTACCAGGTTCAGAAGCCCTACCCTAGAGATTCTGGATATTCCTTGAGATGATTTGGAGACATCTGAATAACTAATATCAACTTCTCCAAGGTCTTTATAGAAGTGGACCTGACCATTGCCTTCCTCTTGGGTGTGGATTTCACAATTTTATTTTCTCATTTGTAAAAATAGAGGCCATTCAAATGAAAAAAAAAATTTAATGTACAGAGATGCAATGTAACATAGTTGTTCTAATTGTGGCTCAAAATCCTGGCTTCAACAGATTCATAAATACAGAGAACAGGCTGATGGTTGCCGGAGGGAAGGGGGATTGGGGAGATGCGTGAAAAAGATGAAACAAGTAAGAAGTACAAATTGATAGTCACAAATAGTCACAGGGATGTAGAGTGCAGCATAGGAAATACAGTCAATAATATTGTGCTGACTACACGTGGTGCAAGGTGAGCTCTTGAAATATTGGGGGAACAGTTTGAAAAGTGTGTGATTGTCGCACCACTACTCTGCACACCTGACACTAATACAAACTAGTACTGAATGCAAACTGTAATTGAGAAATAAAATTTAAGAAATCCTGGCTTCACCACTCTGTGCCATGGTGTAAGGTATTAGAACTTCTCTAAGCTTCAGGTTCCTCATTGGAAAAATAGGTAATTTTCCTTTATAAAGTTGTTTGAAGGAAGGTATGTAGGGCACTTCCTACAGAAGTTGGATAAGGGTAAGCACTCAGTGAGTGTTTTCTCTCATTATTATTAAACTGTGCCCTCTTTGGGTGTGGGTCTGTGCCTCTGCCAGGGCTGTATCCCAGGCGTTCACCCAGCAGGTGCTCAGGGCAGGTGAGGGACATGAATGAGCGGCTCTCTGAAGCTCCTGCTTTAGCAATTCTCAAGTGTGATCTGGGAACCTGTGGAGGTTGCCAAGACTCCTTCAGGGTATCTGTGAAGTCAAAACTACTTTCGAAATAACACTAAGATGTTATTTGTGTCTCTTAGTCTCATTCTCACACGAGTGCACAGAGAACGACAAGTTCATTGATATGGTTTCAGATTCCACATTGTAGCCGACCTTTAAGAAGCTCCCACAAGCCCTGGCTGAGGAGCTCGGTTGGTTGGAGCGTTGCCCGGTGTGCCAGGGCTGTGGGTTCGGCCCTCGCTAGGACATCTACAGAGTCAACAGGTGAACCCATGGACGAGTGGAACAAATCCATGTTTCTCTCTCTCTCTTCTTCTGCCCCCCCTCTAAAGAGTCAATAAATAAAATTTTTTAAAAGAAAAAAAAAAAGAAACTCCCATGAGTCAAGTTTTGGTGAGGTAGCAAAGAATCATGTCCACACTTACCTGAAAAGCAGTTAGAATACTCCTGCCTTTCCCAGTTACACATAGAAGGATGGGTTTTCTTCATTCTACTTGCGGCCAAAGAACACATTGCAACAGGTTAACGGAGGAGCAGCCATGAGAACCCAGATGGGTTCTATTCACCTAGATACTAAGGAGACAACAAAAGTATTAGCAACTCTACTCTTCTCACTAATGTTTTTGGTTTGAGAAAATACAGTTATTTTTCACACAAATATGTTTTTTATGTTAAAGTACAAAGGAATTACTAAGGTTATTTTAAGATCAATAAGTATTGAACAATTTTTGCTTTAATTTCTAACATGGTAAGTGTTGATAGTTAGAGCCCAGAAAAACAATGTTCTCCGGAACCCTCAACAATTGTTAAGAGTACAGGGAGTTCTGATCCCAAAAAGGTTGAGAACCCACGTCTTGCCTGGTGCTTGGATCCCAGCCACCCCGCCCCACACAGCGGGCCTCCAGCGAGTGCTTATAACCCTTCGCGGGCGGGCGGAGGTCACCGCCTCCTGGAGGAGCTGGTTTTATCTATGGAGGACTCTGCCTGCTAGGAAGTGCTGGCAGCGAGTCACAGACCTGTGTTTCCGAGGCTCCCTCTGAGTGGTGTTACACCCGCCCCTTGTTGTAGTTTGGAAGCCTCTTCAGGTCTGGAAGACAGTCATCAATTAATTGCCCCTTGCGGTGGCTCCAGTGGGAATCAGCCCGTCCTCCTCCCGTCCCGGTGACTAAGTGCACAAGCCTTTCCAGCGGCAGCCAGTGTTCAGTAGGGAGCATTGCCAAGCTGGGGCACTCACGGCTGCTCTTCCAGGAACCAGGAGATTGTCTCCAGTCCCACACTGAGTGCGAGAAACTCTTTTTGTTGTTCCTTTGCTCAATGAATTAATTTGTTCCATTATAAATCACACATGCTTATTAAGGAAAAAAAGAAAGGTAAGGGGAAAAAAAGCCTTAAAAAGGAAAAGTGAGTGACAATTCGCCTTGACTTTCTTGTCCTGGCATTTCCCTTTCAGGCTTGCCCCGTTGCCAGGCTTTTCAAACAATCCCTCCGAGCAGATACGCAGGCTCTGCCTCCAGGGCCGCCTGCTGCGTGGTGCAGGGGCAGCTGCGGTGGTCAGTCGGAAGCCCCATCCAGGACTGTTGAGGAGGACGCCCAGAGGCAACGGGGAGCTCTGGAGGAGGATCCTGATTCTTCTATCTGAGGCCCTCTAGGTCCCATCTCTTCAGGTTGTGTGAGGTCAGAGGGGACAGAGACTGCTACATTAGCGATTGGTCAATTTTTGGGGGCATTTTTTTTGGTATGTGTATAAAATACGAAGTTCTTCCAGAAGTTCTACTTCTTAGAATCTATCCTACGGAAATGATGATTTAGATGGCATTATGTGTCTATCATTATTCATAAAATTTGGAAACAAACTAAATGTTCTAGACGAAAGGTTTAGTTTAAAAACTATCTGGAAGGGAGTGTGGGGGTACATGGGAAATCTCTGTACCTTCCCCTCAATTTTGCTGTGAACCTAAAAGTGCTCTAAAAAAATAAAGTCTTAAAAAAGAACGCTCTCTGCATGGTTGTGTATTCTGTGCTGGTTAAAATAATAAATGACATTTATAAAGTCCTTTTACTGACATGGAAAAATTCCCAACATAGGTTATTAGTTTCCTAGAATATGACTAGCATATAGTTTTAAAATAAATATATGTTGATTGAAAATTGAATAAGAAACTGTACAAACAGTTCAGTCTCCAGTATATAAATATTTTTGTAACAAAGTTAAAAATGGTTATCCTAAGGGTTGGCACTAATATATCTCACAGGGAGGAAACTGTCTTTGCGAAAACACTGTGAAATGCCCAGCAGGCACAGATGTCTGCAGACACCCAGCCTGACAGGGGAAGCTGCTTTGCATGAGGTCAAGAGAGGAGCTGGTTTGCTGCTCATGGAAGGGAGGGGTAGGCAAGAGGTGCTGGTCAGCACTTGGAGTTGCAAATACACATTTAACTCAATCTGGCATTCAGAGAAAACTCAGGTACCTCGTGACACAGGGTTAAATCCAGGGACTCAAACATTGTCACCCATATTTGAGTTCTATTTCCATCTTTTGGTTTTGTTTTCTTTTGCCTGATTCATTCTTAACCAGGCTCTTCATATGGGATAGCAGAGGGGGACTAGTGATGTTAGGCTGACCTTGCCGCCACTTCTGTGACTCCAGGGGCAAGAGGAGGTCACTCACTAAGAGTTCCCACATGCCTGAACAGCAGTCCGGCCAGGGTCATTTCCTGGGTGTGGTCATTTGTTTGGATCACTGGCATAGGGTGGGGTTCCTGGGTTCCTGGTGTGGAGTTTCTAAAACTCTTGGAATTTCCTGAGTAATAAAAGTGTCTTTATTAATCACAGTACAGTGGATCACTTCTGAGTTCCTGCTGATGAAGTGACTCATGGTAGGACCCTAAAGAGCTTCAGGATGGAGACTGGTCACCAACAAGACCAACCGTTGATTAGAAGGCTGGGTCTTTGAGCCAGCCCAGCCTCCAGGGAGGGAAGAGTGGTTGGATATTGAGCTCAGTTACGTGGCCCACGATTTAACCAGTCATGCCCATACAATGAAACTCTAATAAAACTCTGCACACCAAAGCTCAGTGGAGGTTCCTGGGTGGTGAACACACTGTTGGGAAGATGAGGTGCCCTCCTTCCATGGGGGTTAGCCCTGAAGCTCTGCGTTCAGAACCCTCCCAGACCTTCCCCTCTGTTTTTCTTCACTTAGCTGGTTGATTTGTGTGCTTTAAAATAAAATTGTTGATTGTTAGTGCTATCAGTTCTGTGAGTCATTCTAGTGAATTCTAGAACCTGAGGGGGGTTGTAGGAACCCTCTCATTGGTCAGAAGTATGGGTTGTCTGGGACCCTGCTTGCTATTGGTGTCTGGAGTTGGGGCTGTCTTGTTGGAAGCTGTGCTCTGAGTCCTGTGGAGTCCGACTAACTCATCTGGGTGCTCAGGGTCAGGCTTGAATCGCAGTGCACCAACTATGTCAGAACAGCTGGGGCTGCAACAGAAGAGGTTTGAATCTGGGTCTATCATGGATCGCAGAACTGAGGATGCAGTGTGGAACCCGGAGCCGAAAGGCCAATTGACTATAGTATCAGAAGACCCCTGGGAAGGAACTGAAATCTTGAGGAGGGCTTTGGATTTCCTCAAGATATGGAACTGGAGAGAAGAGGAGTTGTTAGTTTGTGAACTGGCCCCATTCACAGAGGAAAGGGAAAGACCAAAAAAAGAAAAAGAAAAAAGAGTTGGAGCATTCCAGATTTGTAGGTGGCAGTTTTACATAATAAGCAAGGGAACTTATGAGGCTTGTCTTGGGCGGCCACAAGACAAGATTTCCACACCCTCCCTCCAGAATCTAAAAGTTTACACAGAAGCCTTAACTGTGTTCAGTCACATATACCATCCAGGTGGTCTCAACACCACCTTACTCTCTTAAGACTACGTCCTTGGAACAGCTCCCACGTGGGAATGGTAGGCAGAGCTTACTTTCCAAGGACAGGGGAGGGGTGAAGAGTCTCCAACTGCCTGGGTCCAGCTTAGGGTTGATGGTGGCGGGGCCGAGCTTGGGGCGGGGGGTCACGTCCTCTTGATTGCCTCCTCCCCCCTGTGGCTGGCTCCTGTAACCTCACACACCACCCCTCTTCCGCAGTGTGCCCTGGGCAGACAGCAAGGGGCTTCACTAGCCTGGAGGCAACATGTCTGGTGGCTGTGTAGCGGCTGCACTGCAGGCAGATGCCACAGCAACAATACAGACACATGCAAGAGAGAACAGAGCTTCAATTATAAGCCCTCCAGGCCAATGGAACGAAGATGGCAGCCATATGACTATAGCAGTGCAAAATGGAATGTGCCCACCTGGTCTTGAGGAGAGGGAGGTTGGCAGCCTTAGGGACTGACCTGGCTGTGCATACCATACATGGGAGAGGCAGCACTGCCAGATGTGAGGAGATGGACTAGGGGCGGGATATGACAGACCAGGCCCCCCACCTCTCCCCTGTCTCCCTGGTGCACTGCATGTTCCATTCCACGTGTAGTGCTTTTCAACAGGTCCAGCTTACAGTAGGATGCCAGGATGCCAGCGGAGATTGAGTACCTCTCCCTCACCCAGGTATGTGAAGTAACTCACCCATCCCAGTGAGTTGTCCTGTTGCAAATTCCAGGAGATAACTCCTTTTCCAGGTGTGATGGGGCTTGGTGTTCTCAGCAGCAAAGCACATTGCTCCATGGTGAGTGTCGGGCCAATGGCTGTCTCCATGGCACCCCTATCTTTACAATGCTAGTGTCTTGGCAGGGGTCCCCAATCTGCCATATGGTGCTACAAGCCCTACTGGTTGATCAAATGTATTAGCGCCTGGGCCAAGGTGGTTTTACTTGTTAGTAATTTAATTGGCTGCTTTAATATTTCATATTCCTTTCCACTAACACTGCTGCTTGCAGGTTTCAGGGGGGATGGAACCTCCATTCAAAGTCATGTTCTTTTGCCCAGTCTTGTATATCATGTCCTTTGAAATGTGATCCCTGATCATTGTCCTGTTGACAAGAGTGTCTGTACACGGCACTCAGTTTCTCTAATTCCCTAATGGTGGCAGGCTGCTTTGTGAGGGGAAAGCATAGGTGAAGCTAAATGCAGTGTCCACACAAACCAGGGCCAATTTAGAATCCTCACTGGGAGGGAGGGGGCCAATCCCTTGTGAGTCGGGAATTCTGGCAGATGGCCCTGACTTCTTTGGTGGTTGTCTTGGGTGTTGTTGAGAACACACAGGATCTGCTGATATTGAATTTACCAATTTATTGAAGTTACTCTATTTCAAGGGCAATCTGGCATCTTTGGCAATGTGCCAACCCCCCCACCCCCTGGCCCCTGCCTGGAGGTGCAACAGTGGCCACTCTTCCTACACATCATTCTGATATATCTACTGAAGCATCCATTGCTGGTTGCATACCCGAGTATCAGCTTCCTGATTGCCAGGAGGTATGGGCCCCTTATGAGCCAGGATGTCAAAAACACTAAGGACTACCTCAGGCTCTTGCAAGCAAACTCAAATGTCTTTCTATATACTTTGCCCCTACAAGGCCCTATTCATGACCATCCGCCCCTCAGCTCCCTATTTTCCAAGCCATAGCGTTAATCCCTTTAGTACAACCCAACTGTCAGAGCAAAGGGTTAACAGCGAGGGCCCATGAGATCACCAGCCAAACCACATTGAGTTCAGCTCACTGGCCACTGTGGTTTGTTCCTGTTTCCAGGCATCATCGGGAGTTCCCCCACTCCCTATAGGTTTCAGAAGCTGCCACAGGAACAGGGGTGGGGCATTTGGAGTATCTACATATTCTATGGGGCCTAGTAGCATCTATATTTCTGGAGGCAGTGAGTGGACTGGCAGACAGGGTGCTCCTCTGCTGCAAAGAGGCATGCACTTAGGTAAGGTGAAAGTTTGAGCCATGGCAGAGGTGGGTTCATGGGACTTGTTCTCAACCCACCCCTTGACAGGAAAGGAGTTCTTGCCCTGGTCTGCTTTCTTCCTAAGAGGAGTGCTGTGTATACTACTATGAGCTGTTTCTCTTTGGGGGTACGCCTGTCAGGTTTCTGCTTCCTTCCAGAGCTGGGACGAAACTCCAAGGGGTGCCCTCTCCTGTTGTCCCTGCCACAATGCCCAACCCACACCTTCCAAAATCAAAGACACATGAAACTCAAACAAGGTTTGGGAGATTTGGGTTGCCTGGGAGATGCCCAGAGCTTCAGTCTGCTTGCCTAGCATTTCCATCATCTCAAAGGTGGCTTGCTGCTCTGATCCCTAGTTTTACAAATGCCCGTTCTTTACTAGGTGGCACAAAGGACAGAGGCACTATGCCAAGTGGGTAGTAAAATCCTACAGAATCCCCCAAACCCTACAATTGCTTGTACCTTTTTTTTCGAGCTCTCCTGTGAGGCTGGGAGTTTCTCCCGCTGCCGCCTCAACCCCCACAGGTGTTTTCAGTCAGAGGTTTGAGGCTTTATTTCCCTGCTGGAACCCTGGGTTATGCGGTCTGTCTCACTCCCCAGTTGTTCCTCCCAGTTTATCCACATGTGGGTGTGGGACTGTTCTGTCCTCCAGCCGCCACCTCGCCAGGTCCGCCAGCTTCCGCCTTGCTGTGAGTCTTCTCCACTTGGCCCCCTGTCTCCGCCCCTCCTACTGGTCTGGGTGAATGTTTCTTCTTTAACTCCTTGGTTATGGACTTCCATACAGTTCAATTTTCTGGCAGTTCTGGTTATTTTTTGTTTTTCAACTTGTTGTTGTCCTTTTGGTTATGCAAGGAGGCACAGTGTGTCTACCTACACCTCCACCTTGGCCGGAAGTTGACATTCTTAAACTTCATGTATTTGTGCTATTTTTTCCTTGGTAGTATAGACTCCTAAAAGTGGTATTGCTGGGCCGTAGCAGATGCATGCTTTTAATATTATTAGATGCTGTCAAAGTACCTTCTAATACATTTATAGCACTTTATGCTTCCACTAGTAGTGTATGAGAATGTCTGTTTGCACACACGACTGGCATTATCGATCATTTTAGTGTTTGTTGACTGAATATTCTTGTTTATCAAGCTGAATGTGACAGAAGTGATGAACTAGCTCACTCAATACCCAGTCCAACTGCCTTCTGGTGTATTTTCCTGTATTGGAGGCTGAAAAACCAAATCGCACTTCCAGACTTGTTTCCAGTTAGAGTCCACAAACCAGATGCAGTCTTTCAAGACTGGAGTTTGGGACAGAGTTAAGTGGGGCAGGGACAGGACACAGGTGACCATTTGTGCTGCTATGAACCGCCGTGGAGATGGCAGTGTTCTGGAGCCGTCAGCCTCAAGAAGGACTCTCTGACTGTGTAGGGCTGTGGCTCCCTTGGTGGCTCCCATTGGCAGGCAGAACTTGGGGAGTCACTTCTGAAAGCTCTGCCTGGAGTCTTTTTCTTTAGCACTTGCAATAATTTTTCAAGTGATTTTATACCTTGAAGTACATTTTTATGCTACACTATCTAGAGTGGATCCTATGAGCTTATTTCCTATTATATTCAATTGTGTGATATTGTCAAATTGGTAACCTCTCTGGCCCACCTTCCTTATTTATAAAAAGGAGATAATAATACTGACTTATGGGGATGTTGTGAGGGTTAAATGAAATGATGCATCTAAAGTGACTGGCTGTAGCTGCGCAGTTCAGTTGGTTGGAGCATTGTCCTGCTATGCCACAGTTATGGGTTCAATCCTCATCAGGGCACATGTAAGAAGCAACCAATGAAAGAATAAATAAGTGGAACAACAAATTGATTCTCTCTCTCTCTCTCTCCTCCCTCCCTCCCTCTCTCTCCCTTCTTCTCTCTCTCTCTAAAAATCAATCAATATATATATTTTTAAAGTGATTGACTCACTTGGAATTCAACAAGGCTCATGGGGGAATAGGTCCTTTTTCTCTTCCTTCTTTTTAGGCTCACTCAGCCTATAAGACCCAGCTTAATGCCATCTCCTGACACCTCTGGGGAGGCAGAATTATTGGTGTCTTCTCTGGCCTCCCACTACACTTATCTAATTCCTTTGACAGGTCATAACATGTTGTACCGTTATTTATTCGTATCCGTGTTTGATTTCCTAACTAGCTTTTGAGCTCTTTGAAGGCGGGGCTCTTAATGACTTGTCTCTGTATTTCCAGGGCCTGACCTAAAGCAGGGGATGAATGAAGTGTGTTGTTTGAATGAAATAATCCTAATCCAGCCTCATGGAACTCTCGAGTCCCCCTCCCCCCCCTTGTCACAACAGTTAACTCTTAACTCCCCCACTGGTGTCGCAGACTAGTATCATTTGGCCACGAGGAATAGGACGTCTTTTAAACTAAGCAAAGGCAGGTATATCAGTTAAGCTTTAGGTGCAGGAAACAGGAATCACTATAGCTGTTGTAAGTCAAAATATATTAAAAAAGAAATGAGGTACTTATAATGTTGTTGCAAAATTAGGAGGAGTGAGTTGTAGGCTGACCCTCCAGGAATAACTCTCAGAACAACACTGCCCACCTGACCTCTCCCGTGGAGCTGCCACTTCTTGCACACTTAGGGAGGTGGGGTATCAGAAGCCCATCAACGTTCAAGCGGTATTCAAGAATATACAACATAGTGCAACTGAGGGATCAGGCTGTTGCTGCTACTGTTGTTACAACTAACTCTGGACACCCACAAAGTTAGAGACTGCACATTGAGATACGTTGCAAAAAACTCCCAGTCTCCTTAACTGTTCTTCCCAGCAGTGACAGCTAAAGCAGCAGGGAGATGATACCTGTCTCACTTCTGCCTTTGCAAACTCTTATGAGTGCCTCTAATTCTTGGGGCCTTCTCTCCCACCCCTCTGCATTAGTTTTCCGTTGCTCAGTGACAAACTACCACATACTTAGTGCCTGCAAACCACACATGCTCATTATCTCATGTTCTGCGGGTCAAGAGTCTGGTCTTTTGCTCAGGGTCTCACTAGGGTACAATCATGGTGTCAGTGGGTTGCATTATCATCAGAGGCTTGTGAGCTCCCTCAAGTTGTTGGCAGAATTCATTTCCTTGAAGCTACGGAACTCACAGTGGCATGCTTTTTAAAAACCAGAAGGAGAGAGTCAGTTGTCTTGGAGTCTTATACAGACTGAGAACACTGGAGAACAGTGACACTCTGTAGTAATGACCTCATCTAGTGCTTAGATCTTGGATTCTAAATTCTATTCTTCAATGAAGGAAATCAGAACTCTTTGGATAAGTAGCTGATTTGAAGGCTGGGTTAAAGAAAGGATAAGAAGAGCCTAGAACATCATGGGCCAAAAAGCAAGGAAGTGCTCCGAGAATGACTGGGACATGTCAAAAGGACACTAAATGGCATAACTATTTTGGAAAGCAGTTTAACAATTCTTATAGAGTTACAAATATACACTTACCCTACCACCCACTCATTTCCTACCCAAGAGAAATAAAAACGTATGTCCACACAAAGACTTGTATATGAGTGATCCTAGTAGCTTTATTCATAATGACCCAAAACTTGAGATCCCATCCACAGTTGAATAGATATACAAGTTACAGTATATCTATGCAATGGACGCTACTCAGCAACAGAAAGGAAGAAGTCCTGACTGACACATGAAACGACGTGGATGATCTCAGAAAACATCATGTTGGACGAAAGAAACCAGACACAAAGAGGTACATGCTGCATGGTTCCATTTGTATGAAATTCTAGAGCAGGCAAAATTCATCTAAAATGACAGACAGTAAGCGGGTCACTGATGGCCAAGGGTTAGGGGTTGACTGCAAAAGGGGCACAAGGGAACTTCCTGGGTTAAAAGGGGTGTGATAGTGTTTACAAAAGATGCACGTTTGTCATAGCTCATCAAGCGAAACCCTTAAAATAGGTATATTATATGCAGGTTATACCTCAATAAAGTTTATTTTAAAAACTTGAGCAAAAGATCTGAACAGACACTTCACAAAAGAGAATATTCAAGTGACCAAGAAACCTATAAACAGGTTTTCAACCTCATTAGTAATCACATCAATGCCCATTGCAATTATCGATACCACTGCATAACCACCAGAGTGTTTACAACAGTAAAGGTTGACAATACTGAGAATTGATGGGGATATGAAATAGCTGGAACTCTCATACATTGCTTGGTGGGAGCATAAACTGTTTCAAGAGTTTTGAAAAACAGGTTTGGCACTATCTACTAAAGCTGGTGTTATAATGAGAAGCTATAAATGAAACCTGCTCAGTCGGAAGCAGATATTTCTGGTATTTGTTGTCACATCTCCTTAGCCCACCTCTGGCAGTCGCCACAATTGTGGTGGACAGTTCCAGCTCTCCTCTTGTTGTTAGTGTGTCACCTTGAGTGTCCACCTCACATCTTTCTTTATTCTGCCCTAGGATTTTCTCTGACATCTGTAGTTGCTTACTAGACGTGCAAGCAAAGTCACAAAGTCCAGGGAGTCAGCAGCCTTGGGAATGCCTCACCCAAGGAGGGATGGAAGTCAGCAGAGAAGAACCCTAATCTTTCAGGAGATCTACTCTGGGAGGCATTCTGGGCAGTTCTGGCAGAAGTGAGAACCTCAACGACACACCCTACATTGGATTTTGCTTTCTCTTGCCTCACTACTGTTTCCTAGGATCACCTCCCAAATAAACAACCTGCACTCATATACTTATCTCAGGCTTTGCTGTTTGGGAAACCTAAACTTAGGTACCAGAAGTTACCTCGGAGGGAACACTTCAGGATGAGATTCTGGGATGGAAGTAGTCACCGATCAGATGGCAACAAGGACTCTATTTTTGGCGATCAATTGAGCAGGGACAGCCCCTGATACGGCTGAGCTGTCACAACCAAGCTCTTCACCTGTGGTAGGATGGAAGTACAGCTGGAAGGAGTACATTAAATTATGCAGTGGCTCTAGCAGAGGAATTCTTAATCTGTTTTTGAAAAAGATTGCTGTCCCAAGGAGAAAAATTAAATTTAAACTATCCCAGGTGTGTGTGTTGGGGGGCATAGGGTGGGAGGGTCAAAGGGTCCAAACTGCCAGTTACGAGGTAAACAAGGTTATGGGGATGTCATCTACAGCACGGCGATCATAGCTAACAATCCTGGTTGTGTATTTGAAAGTTGCAAAGGGGGTAGATCTTAAAAGTTGCCATCACAAGAAAAAGAATTTGTAACTATTATGTGGTGATGGATGTTAAGTAAATGAATGGTGGCAATCATTTTGCATATGTATATATATCAGATCATTATATTATGCACCTAAACTAGTCAGTGTTATATTTAAATTGTCTCAATAAAAATACATACAAATAAAATATCCCTAGCCAGAGACATTAAATACTAAGGTATGAGATTTTGTCAAATAGGGCTGAGGTTTGAAAGCCACAAACCACTGTAATATCTAAGGTTTTTTTCCCACTTAAGGACAAGTGTCCACTTCCTTGGGGGAGATATTGCCTCCATTGAGAATTCACACTGCAGCCTTCGAATGGAATGTGGGTGATGTTAATTATAGTTCCATGGGATTGACTGGGTTTTGTTAACTATCTTAAAAGCCTAGAAGAAAGAGAATTTCAGGCTCAGCTTATCTACTTATCAATTCAGGACATGGTATGAAATCCAGAAGAACTTTGTGGAAGATTTTTTTAAAAACCCTCTTCTCCTGCAGCTGGAGAGCACACTAGGCTGAAAATCAGGCCGAGAATGTAATTGTTAGGGTGGCAGAGATCCTTTGACTGTTCTCTTGTGCTCAAGTCAGGGTATCTATGGCAGACAGTGGGACCCTGAGGCCTGGGATAGACACATTTGGGTGGATGCAACGGAGAACCTTGTACCTCTAGCAAGTAGCTGCCTCCCACTTGTTAGCATAGAGTTGTTGCCCTTGATATGAGACTGCATTAGTTTCTTACTGCTGCTGTAACAAACTGTCACAAATAAATTAAAACAACATAATTCATTATTTTATTTTTTATTGTTCAGCATGATTTATTTGAGAGGGTGTGAGGATATGTGCACGGGGGTGGGGGTGGCTTTCATTCCCTACACCAGGGCTAGATACTGATCACACTCATTACCACCACTGCCTCCCTCCCTGCTGGGTATTCAGCGGTCATACCCTCCTGTCCAGTCAAATGCACATTATTTTACAGTTCTGTGGTTTAAAAGTCTTAAATGGGTGTCCCTGGGCTAAAATCAAGGTGTTCACAGAGCTCTGTTTCTGAAGTCTCCAAAGAAGGACCTTTTTTCTTGTCTTTTCTGGCTTCTGGAGTTCTTTTTATTCCTTAGCTGGGAGCTCTCTTCCTCTATCTTCAAAGCGTGGGTGGAATGCTCCTCACATTGAGTCACAACTCACATCTGACCTCTTCTGTAGTCTAACCTACTTCTTCCCCACCCTTTTGCTTCCCTTTTCACTTTTAAGGATCCTTGTGATTACAATGAATCCATCTGGATAATCCAGAATAACCTCTCCATCTCAAGATCCTTAATTTAGCACTGGCCGAGTGTCCCAGCCAACAATCCTGCTGTGCCTTCAGCTAAGACCTCACCAAATTTCTGTTTCAAATGGAACACACCGTGGAAACCACGATCTTCCCATTTCACAGATTTGCTGGGGACAAGGGCTACTTAACAAAGGAGGACCTGAGCCCTGACCAGGTTGCTCACTTGGTTGGGGCGTCATCCCACACACCTAAAGACTGCAGGCTCGGTTCCAGGTCAGGGCGTATACCTAGGCTGTGGTTCAATCTCTGTTCAGTGCTCACATGGGAGGCAACCAATCAATCACGGTGACGTTCCTCTCTACCTCTCTCTCCATTCTTCCTAAAATCAATAAACATATCATTGAGTGAGGATTAAAAAAAACTAAAACAAACAAAAAAAACCAAAGGAGGGCCTGAGAATACTCATGGAAAGGAGTTCTCTAGATTTTTAGAAAGATCGGAAAGATTCTCTTACTGTGGACAAAAGAATGAAGGACCCGGACCAGTGCTGAGAGGGCAGAGTGGGCGTCCGGGGCTGCTTTCCGCTGACTGCTGGGCTCCCCAGCACGTGCAATGTCTCTTCTGTGGGACGCGTGACGCAGAAGGGAAAGAAGTAGGCAGCACTGAGTGGTTCTCCCGCCCTGGTAAGAGCTCTCCCAATGGGTCGTTTATGGAATCTTTGCCCCACAGCCTTCCCTTGTATAAGGACTTCATGAGCAGACTGGGACACTCAGAAAATGTACAAATAAAATCCCATCCACATTTGACAAAAAGAAAGAAAGGCCAATTAAAGCCAGATAAGCTTTTGAGTTTTATATTGCTCGCATCCTCTTACTCTCAATACACAGATTTCTTTAGCTTCTATAAAAAATACATTCTTAACTTAATTTTGCCTGCAATGCCCCTTTTGCCATGGAAGGTAACATATTTGCAGGTTCTGGGGATTAGAATGTGAATATTTTTAGGGAGCCATTACTTTGCCCACCACAGAGACCATACAAAAACAGTTTAGATTAGGATTAATTTATTGGGTTATGGTTAAGTTACGTAACTCCTTTGTGCCTCAGTTCTCATTGATAAAATGGGGGGACAACAGCCTATCTGAAAAGTTCGTTAGACGCTTAAAGGAGATAGTGCTTTGAACAGTGTCTGGCACACGGCAAGCACTATGTTAGCCTCTATTTGGTACGTTTTTATAACATTGATTCTATAATCATGCATCAGGCACTGATCTAGATACTGGAGATACAGATAGCATGGGTAAGAATGGGACTTGATCTCAGGGAGCTCAGGGAGTCAGATACCCAAATACAATTACTGCACATGCAGTGTGCTACATGCCACAAAAGGCACGGAGGTACTACAGGGTTACAGCACTGTGACGGCTCAGGGCAACTTGAGAAGTATCAGTTGATAGACATGGACAACGGGGCGGGACTGACTGTGGGAGTGGAGACTGTGGAGGTGAGCAATGGGGAAAGAGGTGGGACAGCTGTAACTCAACAACAATAAAAGACATAAAAGAAAAAAGAATAAAAAAGAAATATTAGTCGAATAAATACATGAACATGACATTTGAACTGGGCTTTGCAGAATGAAGAGGTATTGGCCAAAGAGATAAAGGCAGCTGGGCTCAAGAGCCAAGAAGATAAGTGTGTTCAGAGAACATTAAGTAGCATTTTGTGTGGCTGGAACAAAAGATTACAGGTGTGAGATGAAGCTAGAATGGCTGATGTAAGCACCAAGGTTGTACAGTGTCAAGTGAAGGAGTTTGAACCTTATCCAGAAAGCAACAAAAGCCTTCCAAAGTGTTCAAACAGGGGAGAGCACCATCAGATTTATGGTTTTAAAAGGCTGCCCTGGTCACCAGTAGGAGTGGATTGAATTTGGAGAGACTGAAAGCTGCTCGCGTTGTCCAGGTGATGATGGTGAGGGAAGAGAAGGGCAAGGTTGGAGAAATACTTAGGAGACTGTACAAGGTTTAGTGACTAGTTTGATTGGGGTGTTGGGAGACGAAGAATAAGGGCTGCTGGATGGAGGTCCATTCATTCACTGAGGCCAGAAAATAACATGAGTCCCATCTTTAGGGGAAAGTGGAAAAAGGTACAGACAAAATTCCAAAGGTCTTAACGTGTGCTAAATTGTAGTTACTATTATAGGAAAACTGAGGCTTGCAGAGACCAAGTTAAGGATACACAGGTACTACTTATGGAGAAACTGGCTTAGAAATGTCACGATCTTGTCACTAACATCGATACAGCTGGTTTTTGAAGGGAGAATCTGATTCCAGACCCCTGTCACTAATGTTTCAGTTCGGACATGTGGAGCTTCAGGTACCGTCAAACAGGTAAGTGATGCTGCCCAGAAGGCATTGGGAAATACGGAATCTGAGCTCAGGGGAGAGGTTTGGGCTGAACGCAGTATCCGTGTTATAATAAGAACAGGAAAGGAAGCCCGTTTTTTTCAATATCAGTACACAATATCTCAAATCTCCATTATTTCTTTGTTCTCCCCTACCCCCCAAAAAGTCCCAACTCCAAATCGTATTAAAAATGCCTGGCTCCGAGTCCATAGCTGGGGTGGTGGTCAAATTCCACTCTCGGCAATAATCTAGCTGATGCATTGGTGCTTTGTAACTTTAAGAGGACCACAAGACCAGGGGCTTGGCAGTCTTTTCCACCCTGACCACTCCATTAGCGCCCCCAGACGCTGCCCTAAGACCCACCCCTACTGAGGCCGCCTCAAACAGCCTGCAGCCGCAGACTTGCTAGCGGAGAGCGGAGACTGGAGAGCAATGACGTCATGCGGCCACTGGGTGATTCCCTCGCCTTTGGCGTCACGCGCCGATGACGTCATCCAGGGCGCTCGCCGTCCCCCACGCCAGGGTTGGCCACGCTCACGTAGGTCGGCTCAGGCCTCCCCGCCCCCTCCCACCTGCGGGAGGCGGGGCGGGCGGCCTCCGCGGCCTCGCCCGGAGCGGGGTGGGGGCCGGTGGGACTGGCTGTGGGGCCGGCTCCCGGCGTACAATAGCCCGAGTGCGGGCGGGGCCGGGCTGCAGCTGGAGCCCAAGGTGCCAGCGGCACAGCAGACGCCCCTCTCGGCCTCCCCCGCACACTCCCTCCCCTTTCGCTCGTCCCTCTCGCCGCCCTCGCCGGCTCTGCCGTCCGGCCCCGCCGACGCCTTCCCCTCTCCGTCGCCCCTCTCTCACCGCCCGCGCTCTCCAGACCCCCTCGGGGAGCTCTCGGTCCCCCGGCTCCTGCCCCGAGGCCTCCCAGCCGCTCCCATCCCCGCCCCCCACAGCGGCCCTCCACCCGCCCCCTCCCCGTCCTGAGGGGACTCCGGCCGCCGAGCAGGGTGGGGGAGGCGCCGAGCGCAGCGCCGGGAGAAAGTGAGGCGGCCCCTCGCGCACACCCCAGCCCGGCCGCCGCCAGCGCGAGGGAGGAGGAGCAGGAGAAGCCGCATCCAGCCGAGCGAGCGCGGAAGGTGAGCGCCAGCCTCGCGCCAGTGCCCCGGCGTCTCGGGCTGGCCGGCGGGGGCGCGGGCGGCGCGAGGCGGGAGCCCCGGGCCCATTCATTCCCCGCGGCGGGTGCGGGGACCCCAGGTGAGAGGAGGCGGGGCCATCGCCCCGCGAGTTTGGTGGGTCCTGTCGGACCAACAAAGGCCCCTGGTGCACTCGCCGGCGCGGCCGCCGGTCTCAGACTCTAGGGGGCCCGGGGGACGGGGGAGGGGCCGGGCACCCGGCAGGTTCGGGTCTGGGGCGACTCCCTCCCGAAGTTTGCGGTCCTCCAGCGCTCCGCCTGGCCCGCGCGATCGGGAAGCCCGGCAAAGCGGCGTCCGATTGGCTCTGCACGGAAACAGCACCCCTGCCCGGGCCGGGGGACTCACCTGTGGGGCACAGCTCGGGGAAGAATTCACCTCGCTGGAGCCCGACTTCTGCAGCCCCTCCCCCACGCCGGGAGTACTCAGTAACTTGTGCAGTTAAAGCCAGCAGGGAGAGGAGAACTGTTTCATGTTCGTTAATTTCATTTCAAAAGGCACGATCCTTACAGCCTTCAGTGTTTTGAATATTTTCACGGCAGACATCGGCGGGAGTGCTTTTGGAAGAATACTTGAGAAGTTGTGGGTGTAAGGAGCAAAGTGCTGGTTCAACTCCGTGGATAACTGTCTTGTGCTTTTTTCCACCGGAGTTGTGAAAGGTGAAGGGGAGGCTTGGTGCTATGGTTACCGATAACAATTCAAATTCATTAGTCTAGCCTTTAAGAATTGCTGCTGAGGGAAGTCTTTCATTTTGCCTACTGTGCTTTTGGGCTTTCTCGGTTTTGTTGGGAGAAAACAGGAGTCCACAGTACACAGATGCCTCATTGATCTTACCTTGTGACTTCACCTCCTTCTGCGTGACCTTGAGCAGGTCACTTCCAGCCTTAAAGTTCCAGGGTTTTGTTTTGATGCCCTAGAAACAGGAAGGTATCGATGAGCACCGACTCAGCTTTCAAGACCACCGAAGAATCCCTGCTTCTTCCCACTTTGCTAGCTTCCACTCCCAAACTGCTCTCAGGCAGGTCTGGCTTCTCATTGGCATTGGAGCCCTTGGAGGCTTTACCACAGCACCTGGAACGGCGTTGTTGTTTCTGTTTGGGCAGTGCTCAGTCAGGTGCATGTGAAATCCACCTCCCCTCAGCTAGAACCTCTGCTTCTCAAAAAGGGTTTTAGGAATATGGACCCTGAAACATTCCCTGAAGCTCATCCATATCCTTACCTGCTTAAGCTCATGGGTTTACCTGGCTAATTTGCTTATTCAGTCATTGGTTGACCCTGCACTGCTGGAGTCTGGAGAGCTACCGTGTTTCAGGCCTCCTGCTAGGGCTGTGGGGATTCAGAGTCTATCTGGTAAGGTATTCTCTGTCTTCAAAGAGCTCAAAGTCTAGTGGGTGAGGTAGCTGTGTAAAGGATGGAGGCCTGCTCTAATCTCTGGGGGATTCCAGCTGTACAGGGAGCAGTGTGCAATACTGAGGTTGCTGGACCTGTTTTACGAGTCTTGTTCTGGCTAAAGTGAGCCCTGAAGGGAAGGTGGTGATCTGCCACATATCTGTTAAGACAGCACTTGATAAAACACCTGTTCAGTTCAGTTCAATTCAGTTCAATTGAATATATGTTTACTAAGCACATGTTGTGAGGCCCTGTGCTGGGCCTGGGGGAAGCAGTGCTTTCTCCCCAGGAGGATACCATGTCCCGAGAGAGATCTTTGTAAAACAAAACTCATCACATCATTTTCCCTACCCTAGACTAGTCACTGCCTAAAGATAAATTCTCAAACTCAAACCTGAGTAAGTAGCTTTCAGAGATCAGCCCCACTGCCTACTTTTGCAACCCCACTTTGTGTAACCCCCTAGCCATGCCTTTCTTATCCCTACTTTTGCTTGTGCTGTTCCTTCTCCCAGGAATGCTGGCCTCCCACCTTCTTTCTACCTGCCTGTGGGGAAGCACTTGCTGGCCCTCTGGGAAGTGGCAGTCCCTAAGTCTCTCCTCTTGTTACTTCCATAGAATGAGTTGCTTCTTCATTCTCTGTTCCTCTACACACCACTCTTACAGCTCTCTATAGCACTATTGCAATTATTTGAGTTGGTGCCTGTCTTTTCCATTAGCCTGTGAATTTCCTGAGGGCAGAATCTGTTTAGTTTTAGTGTCTACTAAAGTTCCTTGCACGGAATAAGTGTGAAATGAATACGTGTTTGAATGAAGAAGCAAGTGAAAGCCCAGGAGACAGATGGCACCTAGTCCTTTGGGTTATAACAATGATCTCTTAAGTGTTGTCCTAATGCGGACTCCATCCCACGGGTCCATGTCTTGTGGATGTTTATGCTGTGGCTGCAACCAGCAACGAACAAATTCACACAGACTAAAGAAATGCGGTGGAGGAAAAGGGATGGCGCCGCCATTCTCTCAATGAGGAAGAGGGCCAGCCTGGCCACTCTCTCAGTGAGAGAGAGAGTGCCCCAACCCCTACCTGGACAGGCTTTTATTGATATTCTAGGTACTTTACATCAAGGATGGTTCTCATTAACTGTGCACAGGTTCCTTTAGGTGGTTACCTTTTATAGATCACAAAGGAAAGAATGTTGCTAAGCACTTCAAAGAGAAAGGTCATTTGCAGATGTAAAGGGGAGAAGTGGCTGAACTGGTTATACCCATACTTTGGAAGTTTAGCATAGATTTCAGAAAGTTACTTTAAAGATATGCAGTAAACATTTGCTGCCTCAATTCAGGGTGAGGGAGTCTTTTAGCAAGAGCAAGGCTCAAAGCAGCCTAGGTACAATGCAGGCCTGATTCCCCACAGGAAAACCAGTCCATGGGCTTGGTTTCCTGTGTGCCGACATGCTCCCTGCTGGCTTTCCAAGTCAGAGGCTGAGCTACATTCACCACGCCACGCGGATAGGTTCCCTACATTGTCCCTCCACCAGCAGCATCAGTATAATCTGGGAATTTGTTAGAATTGCAGAATTGAATCCCATCCCAGACCTACCTATGAAAAACTCTGGAGTTGGGGCCCTAAAACCTCTGCTTTAACAAGCCCTCCAGATGATTCTGATACTTGAAAAAGTTGGAAAACCACTGGGTTAAAAGATCTGCTTTTCCTAAGATCAATCCTTGCCAGCCTCCTTGCTTTCTCCCTCCCTTTTCAGAGTATTTGCTGCCTGACACCTGCCTCCATTCCACCTGTCTATGGTCCATCTTTTGGCACTAAATTGAAAACTTCCTGAGAGCAGAGAATTTTGTCTGTTTCGTTCACTGCTTTAATTTCAGTGCCCGGAAGAGTGACTATATGCAGGCACTTCGCTATTTGTTGAATGAATAAGAAGATTAAGTCCCATTTACTGCCAGCTGCCACATTGGGGTTTTATTCAAGAGTAGTTTTCAGAATGAAGAGGAACCATGCTTTAATATTAAAATCCAAGTGGATTCTAACATTTTTCTGGGATTTATTTTAGACTGGGCTTTTTTTTCTCCCTTTTTATATCTGTCTTTTCCACCAAACCTGCAGGATTTTTTGGCTTTTGTTCTAGGCAAGACCTGAAAACTGCCGTTGAGATATCCTAGGCCAAGATTGTTTCTTAGGAATTTGCAACTTGGTTTTGCAAGTCTAAATAAGCACCCTAACTTTTGAGCCTTTTAACTTGAAACTGTCTCTTCCGGATCCCTGTGGTTTTGTCTTTCTCTAGTGATACTTAAAGCCATACAAGGGCCTGTTTGACTCTGCACAAAGGTTTTTCTTCTTTATGAAGCTCTTTAAATATGTTTTTTCTTTCACTTTCTTATTAGCCCTAAGATACAATAACCAGTTTTCTCCTTTTCCAGCTTCCCTCTTGGAAATTGGCTGCATTTGTTCATCATTTATTTATGAACATTTATTGAGTCCTTCCCTGCCATGTGCCAGGCCTCATGCTGGGACAGCATGTTCAGATAATTCAAGTCTCTAAGTAGTTAAAGACACCCGAACATGGTGCGATAAGTCCTGAAATGAAGGGATAAAATGAGGGGTAAAAAAATGATGTATACTAATAAAGATGGAGGAAAGCTGTCTTTATAACTTCCCCCTTTAATTTGGGAATAATTTATCAAAT
The DNA here is from genome assembly GCA_007922815.1 of Macrotus californicus. Taxonomy (NCBI): domain Eukaryota; kingdom Metazoa; phylum Chordata; class Mammalia; order Chiroptera; family Phyllostomidae; genus Macrotus; species Macrotus californicus. Next base: position 7,811 of record VMDR010008334.1, on the reverse strand, counting down.
AAGCTTTAAACTTTTTAAATTAAGAGATTGATGGCCTTGTTGGGGCAAACGAAAAAGAAAAATCGGGGTAGAATCAGCAATTGCTAATCTGAGTTAATTCTTAACTTGGTTGTTTCTGGTTTTAATGAATTTTCTATCTTTCTAAATCATAACCAGAAAGTAGGGAAAAACCTTTGTTTTGTATGTTAAAGAGAGAAGTTTAAGGTTATTAAAAGAATATACTGTTTCATAGATGTCATTTTAATTCCTAAAGACTAATGTAATTTGGGGAGGGGGGAACAATGAGTCCAGGAGAAAGTCAGGAGAACGAACTTTAGTTTCTATACTACTACATGACTTTGTGGAAATAATTTTATCTCTGTCCCTCTTCTGCCTGTAAAATGGGGATAGTAAAAGTTTATATGACCAGCTTACAAGGTTATGGAGCAACTAAATAAAATGTTGAATATAAAGAAACCTTTGAAAAGTATAATTGGCTAGCTAGTCGTTAGCTGATGGTAAGCACACTAATTAACAGTAGGCTGTTGCACACTTGTTATGTACCAGACGTTCCGTGAGAGGTTTTCTCCAGTCTTTGAAATCAGCACGTGAGAGGCTTGCCCGTGCCTCTCCTTCATGGATAAGGAGGTTGAGGCTGAGACTGGCAAAGCGAGCCTGTTCTGGGCTCTGCTGAAAGGGAGTGGCAGGCGTCAGTTTCAGTCGACATGCACTTGACAGGAGCCGTTATGTGTCATGTTCATGACCCAGGTGCTGTAGTTTTTCCAAGCAGAGGATGTAGCGATGTTTGGCAAGTATATTGCTGAGAGAGTTAAAATAAAATTGTTCATCATTGAGCCCGCTCTCTTCTTTTGTGCGCGGAGAGATTGGTGAAGACAGATTTACATGCATTTACGTTTATGTTTCCTACAGGGAAAAGACTAACATCTGCCCCGGAGCTTTTGTTCGGTCTTTACAACAGTCCTGTGAGGTAGGCATTTCCACTTTACAAGAGTTAGGAGACTGAGGATTGTAGAGGTCTTGCCTTGCTCAAAGGCACATTGTTAGCAAATGCCTAAATATTGGTTAAAAACTACATTTTTTTAATTTAAATGTAGTGCTTTACTGTTGCCACTGTATCATATTGCCCTTTAAATGCTATCAAACTAAACTGTGGTGCACTGGAAATGTCACTTTAGAATGTTTTCTAATCTTTTTACCCTTTTCCTTTACGAAAATCCTGACTGAAGTCCACAAAAAAAATAATTGCTGATAAAACTCTATGTCAGATGGTCACGATATTGCAGACTTACAAATCACACTTCTCTACTGAAGCTGAGAGATCAGACTTTATCCAGTATTCTGAGTCACTTGTGCCTAAATATTCATTTCCTTTTGCCATCATAAATTTATTAACATAACATGATACACTTTTCTGCTCTTGTGTTAAGCCTTATATCCGTGAGTGACTTCCTTCACTCTTCCATCCTTCTAGTCTTTGAGATGGGGAAATCATCCATGTGCTAGGATCCTGCAGATTTTCCCCACTCTAGGAATAGTTAGTAGTAAGTCTAGAAAGAACTGGAGGTTATTGACTCCTCACTAATTTGATTTTCTTTGGCATTAATTCTCTAAAATTGATCTAAGTCTTAGTTGTAAAAAACCCATAATGTCTTGGCTCTTACTCGTGGAACCAGGATGAGGTAATTTGCATGCAGCAGTGGGAAGTTCATTCTTGTTTATGGGGCTTTCTTCTGTCTCTTTCCTAGTTCCATCCCTTTCCAATGTCCCTGTCCCTTTCCTTTTCGTGTTGTGTGAGTACCAGCTGAGGCTGGCAAGAACACTTTCCTCTCTTACGGAATCCGCCTTTTGCATCTTTTGGGATAATACATGACAGTGACAGCATAAGTGTGGTGCCCACCCTCGTCTGCCTGCACAGACCTTCAAGGCCCAGCCTTCTTTACTCTCTCCCTGGCTCCCACAAAGCTGGGACTAATGACTTCCTCATTTGAACACTTGTTCTCCTGGTACTTTGTGTATTGCAGCTGTATTATCTATGCTTTCTAGGGAAGGAGACAGATGTAGGAGGGAGAGCACTAAATTTGAATAAGGCAGAGACCTACTTGAACATTTAACTTACTTACCTCTTTACTTTTCATTTGAAAAAAAGAAATAATGCCTAACTCACAGAGTTGTTGTTTAGCCATAATGAAATAATATATGTGAAAATGAATTGTAAGATGTTCAGCTGCATAGATGTTAGGTAGAATTGTTTTAATTTTCTGACTACAATTATGTATAGCAGTGGTTTTTAATTTTGGCCATGCATTTGAACCATCTGTGAAGATGTTTAAAAAAATGGCCTGGGCTCTGTCTCAAGTCTGGTTAATCAAAATCTCTTGGGATCTCTGTATTTGAAGGTTTATAGGTAATTGTGATATGCAGACAAGGTTGAGAAGGACTGCCTTATGTTTTGCATAAATGTCTTATGAACCTGTTAGATGAAAACTAATGTTTTAATTTTCATTTAAAGTTTATGTGCTAAACACATTTAGCATCAGGCACTGTCATGGGCTCTGCAGAAAGAGATGAGTCATACCTGGCCCTGACCCTTAAGTTCACAGTTGAGAAAGAGAGGTGTCCATAGACACTAATGCTGTTTATGTTGAGACAAAAACGATACCTGGAGATAATATGCTGGTGCAATGTGAAGGCAGAGAAAAGGCATCTCCTGCACCTGAAATGGGGGTAGCCTGGCAAACTTGCTTAAGGGAAGTGACACCTAAGTTGGGTTCTGAGAAATGAGCAGGGGGTAATCAAGTACAGTGGGGGAGGGGAAGAAAAAGAGGGAAGAAAAGATCTTCCTGTAAGATAGTGAGCCCTGTGAGGACTAGGAGGCTTGAGCTCTTGTTTGGGAACCTGGCTTGGTTTAGTACACTTAGAGCCTAGAGGCAAGGTGGGAAGTGGTAAGAGCAGTGAGGAAGGAACGCCCCGGGTGCTGGAGAGCCTTTTATATGGTGTACAAAGTACTTTCACTGATACTATCTCACTGTAGCCTTTCTACAGCTCTCTGGGTTAGCTAGGACAGGTATTGTTTTACCTCCGTTGTATAGAAGAGAAAACAAGTTAATTGAACTGCCTGAGGCTGTATAGCACAGGTTTGATTTGAAACCAGGTCCTTCTGACTCTTGAGCTGCTGCTTCTGACTCGTGCTTCTTCCATTACACCATAGCTGTCCGATACCTTTACAGTCTTGGGAGGATCATCAGATGAGCTCCGTAGATAAATGCACAGCAATATGTGAGTTGTAAAGTGCTTGATTGATATTGCCTATTCACTGAAAGTTTGGACTACGTGGCCTATAAAAGTGCTTTTGGTTCCAAGATTCTGTGGGTATTCCCTAGGATTTTCCTTAGTCACTGAAATGAATTTTTTCCAGGAGTTGATAACCAGGATCTAGTGAGCTAAAATACTGTCAGAGAGTTAGTTACCCTTCCAATTTTAGGGTCTTTACTCAACCTCTGTTGTTTGTTTTAAAAATACATTTATATTTCTTTTATTATGAAAGTGATACACCATTCTCATAGAAAATTTGGAGAATACAGAAGAATGAAAGGTTAAAAAAACTCAAGCAAACCAAACCCAACAAATCCATCAGAATAGAGGTGTGTTGTCGAACGATGAGTGGTAGTAGCACTTTACCCGTTTCCTTCTAATCTTTTTAAAAAGTGAGTTTGGGATGTGATTTCCCTGTGTCCCAGGAATCTCCTTTCCCCAGCCTCGGTTTCCGTTCAGGATAAATGAGATCAGGAGCCAGTCAACATCATCAGCCTCATTATAACTGGCCTTTTATTTTACTAAAAATTTAGTTAGTTATTTGTCATTAGAGAGAGAGGAAAGGAGGGAGAACGAGAGGGGGAGAAACAACAATTGGTGGCCTCTCGTTATGTTCCCCAGCCGGGGACTGAACCTGCAACGTAGGCATGTAGCTTGACTGGGACTCCAACTGGTGACCTTTCGCTTTGTGGGATGACACCCAGTCAACTGAGCCACACGGGTGAGGGCACAACTGGTCTTTTATTGAGGACTTTCACAGTGTCAACTGCTTTACTTTCGATTTTTCATTTACTCCTCAAAATAATCATTTTATAGATTTATACTCATTTTATAGATGAGAAATTGTAGGGGCAGAGAGATCAAGTTGGGATGTGAAGATGTTTTTATGATTGTTCCTGTGTGACCATGGCACGCCACTGAACCACCCTGAAGCTCAGTTTTCCTTAGCTGTCATATAGACACATTAATTTCGATGCCGACTTCCCAGCTCAGGTATTTTTTGACAGTCATTTTTTCCTTCTCTCTTCCTCCCTGCCCTCTTTTCTCGGAGGCCATTAGGACAGTGATTTTCAACCGTTGTCATCTCATGGCACACATAAACTAAGGACTGAAATTCGGCAGCACACGGGTTGAAGATCCTGCGCTAGAACATTATCAGTAACAGTTTTGCACTAGGATGTAGTCCATCAGTAACAGTGTTTCACTATGGAAAGAATTCTCAGTGGACTAGAGAAGCAAGATGGAAATGTCCAGGTTGGGGGATGGGTGCAGTGGGACCTGGCATAGTTGGAAGGACCCTTAATCCCCTTATCACCTGTTGGAGAACTACTGTTTCATACACTTTTTCTTTCATTTAAGATCATTTTCCCATCTGGAATTTGACCAGTCCAGAATCTGAGATTTTTATTTGGTGTCAGGATCGATTTTGCTTGATTAGTTCAAGTTATCTATATAATCTGTAAAGTAACTTAAAGCAAAAAGTAGATGATCAAAGGGGAGGGCACTCATAATGATAGACTTTTGAAAGTCCAAGTTTCCCAAGCAGGCTGGAGACAATTAGGGTTTAATGTTTTCAGACACTTTTCTATACAACGTCATTTAATTTAATTCTATTTTTGAGGCATCAGATGCAGCGAAGTGGCTTATCCATTATAACATGGCTTGGAGTTTGCAAATTGGAATCTTAAATCCCTATCTTCTGTCCCCAAATCTGGGGTTGGCCCCTGATCGTTTGGGTGCTACTTTCACCGGTGGTACTTCTTTGATTTTCCCATCACTTAAAAAAAATTCCTGGTTCCTTGGAGAATGGTAGAAGCTAACTACAGTTTGTTCTCGTTCAAAAATTATGTTGTTTCTATCCATTGTCACTTGCCAGAGAATTGTCTGAAGTTGACTGCTTTGTAAAGGCCAATTGGGAATGGCTGCTGAGTATATTCCTATTTGTGGGCTGGTAGTGTGGGGGTCAAAACACACACACTGACATGTACAGTGTGCAAAATCAATACATCTCTACAGTGCTTCTATTTTTTTTTAAGTTAGTCTACAAATATTTATTGATTGCTTCCTATGTGTCAAGCATTGTGCTTAGTACTAAAGGTACAATTATAAAGAATACAGAAATAGACCTTGCCCCTTCTCTTATAAAGTTTACGTTCCAGAGGGGGAATACAGAGAAAAGTATTAAATGTACAAATAATTAGTTGCAGGTTTTGAGAAGTCCTACAAAAGTCATAAAGGACTAAGGTAGGGAATCTTGGGGTGATAAGGTGAGGAGATAATGTTCTTAAACTGAGACATGTAAGATCAGTAGATATTAGTTATGCAGAGCGGCGTTTGGAGCTTGTCAGGCAGAGGGAACATTTTAAATGCACAACGGTTCTCAAAGTAAAAGTTAGAGCTCTTCTGTTCAATGTGGCGTCTTCTAGCCAGCGCGGTTATTGAGCTCTTGAAATGAGACTGGTACACATACAGACACGCTGTAAGTATAAAATACACATCAGATTTTGAAGACTTAGTACTGAAAAAATAATTTAAAATAACTTTTTATATCGTTTATATATTGAAATGTTAATATGTTGGCTAAACTGTTAAAATGTATTTTCAAATCAGTTTTTTAACTTTAAAAATATAGGTACTAGAAAATTTAAGATTTGCATATCTGGTTCATGCCAGTAGCTTGCACTATATTTCTGTTGCATAGTGCTGGTTTAGCTAACCGTAGAGTAACTGGAAAGAAGGTTATGTCTGCTGCATAGGGAAGAAGAGTGACGGGTACAGGGTGAAGTCGGGGTGGTAAGAAGCGACCTTTCAACATGCAGTCCTTTGCAATGTCCTCGTTAATTCTGAGGGATTGAGAAGGGATTACTGACTCTGATTTCATGGCTGAACAGAGACAGTCAGTGGCTGCCTGAGCCCCCTGCCTTCATAGTGCCAGAGGAATAGATGAACCAGCACCATCAGCAGTGTCTTGAGTGTGGAATGTTCTCTATCATTGTCAGCTAAAAAAACAAGCAAATATTGGTGACTAAATTGATTAATCCCAATTTTCAAGTGGTTTTGAGCTCACCTCTGGGTATCTCTAATGTCTAAATGGAACTGTTGGTCAAAGATTAAATTTTTCACTAAAGAAAAAACAATCCCTCCTGTAGGTTGACTCCTCTTGAAACTGTTTCACAGTACACTTCTTTCAACTTTTGTCTGCTTAAAAATTCTTTATACTGAAATATTGGGAGGGGAGTATGTCCAGTGAGCACCCATGTACTCATTACTTAGATTCTATAACATTTTGCTGTATTTGCTCCATTGTGTATCTCTATTCATCCCCTGATCTATTTATTCATCATTCCATCTTATTTTGAAGCATTTTTTAGAATAAGTTGCAAAGATATCAGTACCCTTCACCCACAGACACTTTAGCATTCATGTCATTTGTTTACGTAGAACCTCACTCTTATTGTGTACATTGTGGCACTGTTTGACTTATGTCTATCTGCCCTAGGCTCCAGTGACTCATTTCTCTTTGAGGCATGGCACCCTAAAGAGAGTGAGTTTTAACATAGTACCCTTTTCCTTAAAATAAAAGTGTATCTTTTTTTCTCACTCTTGTATTCACAATTCCCAGCATATAGTAGGCATTCAAATATTTTTTGATTGAATGAAAGAAAGTAGAGCCAGCATTCAAACAGAGGTCTTTACTAAGAACATTTGTTTGATTTTCTGAAGTTCAACAAACATACAAGAATCCTTTCAGTGTCTGGTGTTGGGAGAAAGGAGGAGAGGAGAGACCTCCCTGTGCTAAATATTGAGCTGCCCAGGGCAAGTATCTCTGACCTGAGTCAAAGTTGAAGGTATGCCCTTCAACTAAGGATGTGACAGATTCTTACAGCTGATCACCAGCTATTTTGGCATTCTGAGTTGGTTTTCATTTCATTTGAGTTGAAGAATTACATGTTCCTGAAAAATGGCACAAGATTTAGGCCCTTGTAGTCATATTTGCCTTCCCGAGGGTCCATTCTTTTTAGTACTGTCCAAGGCAACATTTCAAAATGGGCGGTTTTCTTTTAGATTAGTATGAGTTTCTTTGAAGTGCCACATAATTTTAATAAGGCTTAACATACATAATGTTAACTTACTTCCATTTAACATAACAGAGCTCTGTTTCACAAACTGTTTTGTAATACCATTAATACATTTAAGATTTAGCCATGATTCATCACTAATAAATAAGCACTTTTGTTTCCTTTTTTAAAGTATATTTTATTGATTATGTTGTTACAGTTGTCCCAATTTTGCCCCCTTTTGCCCCCCTCTGCCTCGTAGCTCCCCTTTCCTCTATATTCCCCCCACCCCTTAGTGCATGTCCATGGGTCATGCATATAAGTTCTTTGGCTTCTCCATTTTCTATATTATTCTTAATATACCCCTGTCTATTTTGTACCTACCAATTATGCTTTTTTATCCTTGCAGCCTTTTCCCCATTCTCCCCCATCCTGCTCCCA
>VMDR010008333.1:0-36997 GCA_007922815.1 Macrotus californicus | reverse complement strand
ACACTCCTCCACTTTCTTTTCCCTTCCATCTTATGCTTGCCAAAGTTATGCTAAAATCTCAACATTGTTCTGATAATTTATAGTATTTACATATTCATCTTATATCACTTGACCATAATCCCCACATTTGTTTTAAATTTAACCCTAATTAAAATAGATGTAATGCTCACTAACAGTCTGTTTATCAGAGGTTTTCCATTTATTACTTGGTAGCTCAAATTTACCTTTTATTAGTTTCTTCAAAATATTTTATAGCTACTATATTCCCAGAAAACATTTCTTATTAAAAATAGTTGTTTAATTTTCATCATGTTATATTTGAATGACAGTTTTACTGTCATTTAACTAGTAATATAAAATACACTAATCATGTTTTTCCCCAAGAATATGCTAGGCATTGATTAACCAGATGCTAACAATGAATATTGCTATGAGGTATGAGGCCAGACTGATCCCCTCTTCATATGAGAACTCATATTTTTTTATTATCCCAGTGGAGTTTCCCCTTGTCTATGATAATTCTAACCAGTATTTCCAGAGATATAATGTATTCATTCAATCTGTAGTGTCAGATCTTCTTTTATTTCAGATCAAATATCTTGAATATTGTATTTCATCAATTTGCTTTTTCATTTATATATTAGTTTTCTTTTTCATTTCATTGTTTGTACTTTCTTCAAGCATATTCTCTATGTACCTGGCTATCCCATCAGCAAATTCCATCCTCTTGGTACCTATGTTCAATGTAGCCTTTATTCATATGATGTGAGGTGTAATTTTCTTTTTCCCTTCCTTATGAGCTCTGCCAGCTTATTTATTCCACTTTCTTTTGTTGTGTTTTCATTTATTTTGTGAACCCTGTATCTCTGCATTGCACTCACATTTTATAGAGGACACTTTTTAATTATGTCCTTCAAATTCTTGGAAGAAATTCTGGCTAATATTTCCAGGTGTTTAGTAACAACACATTTTTGCTCTATGTTGAATGGCTTCATATTTTGTTTCCAAAATGAGGAGAGATTTTTATTAGTGTATCAGCTTAGATATTTAAAATTTTTTATCAACTTAGTTTTTTATGTCTTGGTTATTTGTGGAAGGATAGTGTGGACCTGGGGCCAGAAAAAATGACTTCAGCTAGTAGGAAACCTCTGTGGCACAGAGTAAAACATGGCATGACCCACAGAGTCTTCTCTATCTCAGGGTTGAATTTAAAGATGATATATCTGTTCACTTCTTGGTTTTATCCAATTTTTCCAGTTTTCCTGCCACTCTAAGATGTCCAGGTGCTTCAAGGACGCTCCTGCAGCCTGTCCATGCAACCTAGCTCTTGTGACTCAACAAAGGGTCATTAGTTTTGCCCTTCTGTGTGAGCCATGGAATAGCGGCTGACTGCTGGACCCACTCAAGAGCTGGAGGGCCCAACATCCTTTCCACGTGTCCACATTTCACTGAACTTGACAGTTCTGTCACTGTGATTATTATCATGATAAAAATAAATATGATTTAGGACAAGAAAGTCATCGTTTTAAACAGAGATGATGTTTTTCTTTTTGTCTCTTATTTTTCTTACAGCTTTCAGTGTACCTCTGAAAGTTGAAAGGGATAGAAAATTCTTCAGTTCTTATAATTAGACATTTTCAATACACAACTTTTGGCAGTTTTACAAAAATTTGCCAAAATTATTTAAACATTTTCTCCCAGTCAAGAGTATGCAGAAATTATGCTTTGTTTTTATTTTCAATTTTTTTAGCCTCTGGTAGACTATTTCCTATATAGCTCTATAGAAGCATGCAGTGCATGTTATTAAAGCCACATTTAAAGAGAAAGTGTTGTAAACAATGCCTATTTAATTATATTCCCTGGCACCAAATCTGCCGTCATAGTTTAGCATAGTTTGAGCCTGGATAAACCAGGTGACCCTGCGGTCATTGTTACCTTGCTGACACCTGGCTCCCCTGTGGCCAGGTGAACAGTGGCACCTTCCAGTCACTGGGTCACACTGTCCTGAGCCACAAGAGCACTGTTGGACACAGTCCTTCCCATAGTGATCTTCAGGACAAGCTGCAGGAAGAAGGAAAATAAAGCAGAGCAAAACAAAAACAGATTTTTCTTATTAAAACCTTTTGCCAGTCAGGAGTTTAAAAAACGTGTAAATACATGACCCTTTCTTTTAATCAAATAGGCTTTCCTGACTGGTCTTCAGTTGGGATTTCAACTTAAAAGTTACTTTGAAAAAAAAAAGAAACTGTCAAATTGTTGCTTACTTAGTATAATTTTAGTTGACAACTGGAATTCCAACCAAATATCTAGTGTCAAACACTTACACATATGATATAAATGACTCTTACAAACTCAGTGTTGCTTTACCCAGGCTGTCTCACTGTATGTGTGCGCCGTGTGTGTATAATAATCTTGAGTGTGTTTTCCCTTAAAGTTCACCCTGCAATTTCAGCTCACGCTTATACATCGATGTGCAATCCATTATGCTCACATCTCCAAATATTTACTTAAGTCTTTATTAATTTATTTGTAGGTTTATTTGTAAAAAACAAATCTATTGAATTATGTTTAATAAATTATATGTATTAAATTAATTATTAATTGATACAAATTAAAATTAATGTATTAATAAACACATTTGTCGATTTGTTTGCTTGTTTGTTTTGCTGCAAATTAATTCCACAAATTCACTGAGAGGCTTACCAAAATACAGGCAACGCCCAAGGATAAAATAAGCATCTATGAGAATCAAGGGAAGGAAAAATATGGTAACAAGATATACATAAATGAATATTGTAATTCCTTGAACTTGTTAAGAGGTAGACTGCAAATTTGGCCTAGGCTTCCCTGGCTGCCAATGTAAAGAAGGAAAAGTCGTCAGGTACAAGATCACAGCTTTGTGCAGACAAAAATACTCCCAATATTCAGGGAAACCATAGCTTTTGAAGATGCTTTGGCCTGAGGAAATTAGAAAATTTCTCCCAACAATTCTCTTTGAAGAACAAACACAAAGGAGCCAGTCAGAACCTTTAGGAGATGTTTATGGGTTGGCTTCAACTCAAAGATAACTTGGCTGTTGAGGCCTCAGAGGCAGCATCCACTAGGTTTCAATTTTCCGCTACCAGGAGCCAGGACTTTGTCTTATTCGCCTTTTATCCTCAGAAAAGCAGGGTACTGAGGCAGGGTAATGAAAAATACCCTCATACAAAGAAGACTGAGCAAATACCTGCTTGGGGGAGATAAGCATTTTGGATAGCTTTAGTATACAACAACTAAGCATCCTGCCTGATCACAAACTTTTTTATCATTCTTCCAAGTAAAGAAATCTCTAGTACACAATCACAGTACTTCTATCTTTAAGTTAGGATTTCTTGAGGTTTTTTTTTACTCCTTTTAATAATGAAGTGTAAGTACAGAAGAGAGCAAAAAACGCAAAGCTGCAGCTCATGAAGGACCACGAAGTAAACATCCTCAACAACACAAAGAATAGGTCAAAGAACACAGTGTTGCCCGAACCCCTCCCCAACATGAGTGCTCCTACTCATTGCCCCCTCCCTCCTCCTTAAAGAGCATCTAGATATTGCCATCTGTCCAAATTCTTAGGAAATGGCAGATCTAATGAAAGCAAAATGTATTTGTGAAGGCTATCCCCAAAGTGTTCAAGCCAGGTCTTTTTATTATTTAAAAAAAATTTTTTTACACCTGGTTCCTTAAACTTATGTCAATAGATTTTATGATAAGTAGTTTAGGTCTTTGGATTTTGGAGAATGCATTACTTTTTGGTAAGCAGAAGAACTGCTTGATTTTGAGCTGGAAAATTGGTGAGGGTAAATAAAATTGTAGAACTTTAGATAATGAGTTTAACATAGTCAACACAAGAATCCCCCGTCTGATCTGATCTTGCCAGACTTTTAAATCCTGACTTGAGTCCAGCATTGATGGAGCAAGAGAAGTTAAGACCAAAGAGCTCTCTTTGACTGCCTTCACTGACTTCAGCTCTCAGTCTCCGGAGGTAAGTGCTTCTCAACCTAGAATTTAGGTCAGTTAGTATTTGCTTTTACTATAGTAAATTATTAACTAAAATAATCGTACCAATATTTATTCCCTAAGTGTGGCTCTTAAAAATTCTGCTTTAGCATATCCACTTCATAATAGGTAGAGCGGCTTACTTTGACTGCAGTCAGCCCCAATGAAGCCAGGAGGACAGTCACAGGTGCCGATTATGGTGTCACAGTTGCCCCCATTCAGACACTTACAAGTCCTTTGGCAATGTGGACCATATGTGCCTTTTGGACATTCTGTTGGAGGAGAACAAACCATATTTGGTACTGTTATGTGAAGCAGTCAGTGCTTAAATTCATACCCATAGACATGTGATTAACTCAACATTCTAATTACTATTCTCCGGTACTTTCAATCACCTTCTGCTATTGATTCAAGGCATGGACTTACCTGAGGATATGAAATGATATAGATGTCTTAGAAATATAGATGAGGACATAAAGTTCCTGATGCTACTAATTAATAAGATATAAGAAACAACTTTGAGCTTCTTTGGAAATCTATTCACTTTTAGAGTATATTCAGAATAAGAGACAATTCACTGAACAAGGCTACAAGGTCTGTCTGGAAAGTATCCAGCCATGCAATATGAAAAATAGGGACATTTATTGAAGAAGATACAAGAAACATTGTACATGGAACAATGATGCCTCAGTCCCCTTCAAAGTAGGCACCTTAGGACCTCAAACAGTTCTCTCAATTGCCATTAGTTGCCCCAAGGCATTTTTCTGAATCTCATTGATGGTTTGAAATCTGTTCCCTTTCAGAGGTGAATTTAGTTTTGAGAAAAGCCAGAAGTCACAGGACACCATATCTGGGCTGTAAGGGGGCTGAGTCACCCGGGTGATGTGATGTTTCACCAAAAAACACTGCAGGAGACGTGATGCACAAGTGGGTGCATTGTTGTCATGAAGCTACCAATCACCAGTTGCCCACAGCTGCAGCCTTCTGAATCATATGAATAGTTTCTGCAGAGGAATGTTCAAGCTTAATGCAAAATTTCATGCAGATTCGTTGCTCTACTTGCTCAGTCCTTTTGAATGCAATGGCCACACAGTACACATGCTCACCCAATGGCATCTACCACCACAATTGACTCGTACAGTGAAGTTGTCATTGTTCATACACACACATTCCAGTCAACTCTCCTTAGCTGCCAGGTTACATCGATATCATGGAAACTGTTCTCATTATATCAAAACTGGCTGGATTTTTTCTGGACAGACCTCATATTTCATTCTGGGCTAAATAACTTTAACAAGGCTATGCCATTCCAGCCTACATAAATTTATTATATTTATTAATATTTAAGTGTTATAGTTTGTCTTGTCTGGAATGGTCTGGGTTTAACACAAGTAAGACTTCAAAATGGCACCACGCAATTCTCTTTATTTTCTGTCAGTTTCTCAGCTTTCTACTTTCATATTCGTGAATGTGTGGCCTACCCAGATGATACCTGTGATAGATCCAGACTTCAAGATGAAGAGAGACTGAGCAGCACAAAGAGGGAGCTGAAGACCATTTTATCTACGTGATGATTGGAAGATTGGGGGTGTTTAACCAGGAAAACAATCCAATTAAAACATGAGCAGAGGACCTGAACAGACACTTTTCCCAAAAAGACATACAGATGGCCAACAGATATATAAAAATATGCTCAACTTCACTAGCAGTAAGAGAAATGCAAATTAAAACCACAATGAGATAGCACCTCACACCTAGTAGAATGCCTATCATCGATAAAATAAGAAATAAGTGCTGGAGAGGATGCAGAGAAAAGGGAATGTTTGTACACTGCTGATGGGAATATAAATTGGTGCACCCTCTGTGGAAAACTTTAAGGTCTTAAAAATCATAGGAGTTTGAGTTCCAAGAGATTTCAGGTCCATCTTGTTCAACTCTTATTTTGAGATGATAAAGCTGAAACCTACTTTGTCAGAGAGCAGTGACTTGAAATATTATTGCACAGAATTCTATCACCAGTTAAAGATAACCTTCTTTATTTTTGTCATATACTTAAAATATAATGTTGTAGCAAGTTTTGAATCAACTATGATTCGACCCCTGTATCTTCCACTTATTAGTGTTATGACCTTGAGTAAGTCCTTTCTTTGAACTTCTGCTTCTTTATTTCCAAAAGGGACAACAACTAAATCACAGGTCTGCCATGGGAATTAGCGTGAAAAAGTAGAGCATCTAGCATATCTCCAAGCCCATAAATCACCCAAGTCAGTGGTAGCTGTTATTTTCATTTATAGAGGCAGGATCATGATTGGGCACATAGTATGACCCTGCCCTTACCTGCTTGACCTGAGTCAAAATATTTGATATTTGCCTTAGCTCCTTTCTCCTGGAAAATCTCCTCACTTGGAAGCATAATTCTGAAAGTGACTAAATTAGACCCTATTGCACTTTCTTCTTTCCCTTTTATTGTGTATTTTTATATAAACATTAGATGGTAAAGAATATTTTTAAGTATTTCACATGTAGCAGGATTTTAGAGATAGAAGTCAAAAACTGTGTTTTATTGAGTTAAGTTTGTAATTGCCGTATGTATCCTGTCCTAAAACCCAGGATCCTCACCTGAGTCTCACACTCAAAGAGCAGCTGCTTCTTTCTTCCTTTCTCTTTCCCCAGGAATAAGTAATTTTAGTAAAGAGAATTTTACAATAAAATTCTCTGTGATGGAAGTAGAAAGAAAACAACTTAAAATTATTCATACCCAAGGTTATTTCTCTGTTATAGCTGTTGTATTTCTTAATTCCTCTCTAGGAAAAATAATGAATTCACTTCACCTTCCCTTTTGTCATTCCCTCCTTCCAAGGGATGTCGGTTTTCATAATGAATGGATCCTGTTTTGGTATATGACATTCTTTAGTCCTCCTAAGGAGTTGTTTTTCTGCCTCACAAAAATTCAATAGAATGCACCTACAAACAAAATTAGTGATTAAAAGAGAATCTTCATGTCTTCCTCTTCTCTTAGGCACCATGATAAAAAAAATTCTTCTTTCACGTCCATATGAGTCAGTGTTTTACAGTGTAAATTGTTATAGTTTAAGCATTACTATGTGTGATGCTTTAAAAAAAGTAGTTGCTTGGTGTTAGAGTAAATACAGATAAAGCAAGCTGAAGGGATGGAGTTTGAAACAAGGAAGTCTGGTGTGTACTACTGGCAAGTTGCTTCCACAAAGGAGGTAAATTTATAATAAGAGTTCATTGGTATAGAAAATTCTGGAGTCACATGACTCTAAAGTGAACGGTGACAGGGATTTCTGTGCAAGTAAGGAAAAGAGCAACACCTGATAAAGCACAAGTTATGGACTCATTAATGAGAAAAATGTTAAACCGTAAATATAATTATGGGTGTCAAAGAAGCCAGTGTCTCAGTTGTAAAGAGAAAAGAGCTTATATATAAATATTTATAAATTTAAATAACTGATATATATGCAAAGGTCTATACTTTGAGATGACTTTTATGTGAGTCAAAGCTACTCTGCAGACATAATTTCCCTCCAATGCACACCCATTTGGCAAACTATCTCAATGGTGGCTTTTGCATTTGATATAATCATCTCTTTCTGTTCCTTTTTTATATAGAAAAAATACCTCATTCTTGGCCTTCCACTTAATTATCCTTTTGAAATAGGGACACTGAACTTGTTGATGAACGTACTAATGAGCACACCATCTGTTGAAAGACGGAATATGTGCTAACCTCTTAGTCCCGCAACTCATTAAATGTATATCAAGAGTATGGTATTTGTTTACAGAAGTGCCTGTCACTTTATTTTCCTGAAAAATAAGTAATTTTACGAACAATTTCTCTTCCTTGTATAATTCTGTAGCTATGTAGAAGTCTCACTGCTGGAATCCTGCGCACATCCCTTGCTCGAATGTTCACTAAATTTAACAAGGATACACATGCCCAGGACATAATGATTTCATTCAACTTGTCTGGGTGAAATTCGGTCTCCTCTCCCTCATTTCCTACAGTTCCATTTGGGTCATTACTTGGCCTTTGCTTTCTCCTTTACTACTCCTCCTGGGAAATTTTTTGTCTCTGGCAAGGGTGTTGAGTTATTTTCCATTAGAAGGTGACTGTTTTTTCCCACCCTAGCTCTATTCCTTCTCCTTGAAGGAGCTTGACTAGAAAGAATCTTGGATATGAATTCACAGTTCTGATTTGTTTAGGTATTAAAGGCTACTCTATACTATGATGACGTAAATGCCTTTGCAGTTTCTCTAGGAACTTAGAACAAGCAAGGCTGTGACTGTCCTGAGCTACCAAGTTCCAAAACAGATAACGCGCATAAATCTGCATTTCACTGGGTCTGTTTTCCTCGTACTTGACCAGATTACTAATACATACACTAGTCATTATTATGTAGTTTTATTTTATACTTAAAAGAGATACCAAGATTTGGTCTGTCTGAATTTTTATTGCTATGAGCAAGCGCACGAGAGCCAGACTTCTATCAACGTCTCGATGTCTTTCTCCTGGCAAAGGTGAGCTCTTCTGCAGCTCATGTTTCTCCAAACGCTCTATACCGAGTGTGGGGGTGTTTGATGAATACTGTCAACAGAATTGCCCGTGGTTTGAGGGGACCTCAATGCCTTAAACTCTCTCAAAGAGGGCGCAGTGTGTATTGCAGGTTAGAAAATAAAAGGTTTCCAGGGTTCGTACTCACTCCACCGTTCCTTATTGAGGAAAAAATACATAGCGTGATGAGTTTACATCCCCTGGGGAAGTTTGTTTTTCCCACATGCTATCCACATGCTGAGACTGACCTGCCCTTTATAAATTATGGACAAGTGGCGAGATTCCTACTGCACATTTGTCTGCTTCCTCTGACCTCTACCAAGAGAAAATTTGGATTCTCCACTCTGAACTTGAGAACATGAAACCCAGTTGTTTTTGGCTGCTGAAACTTTTGCTTTTGAGCCAGCTACACCTTTTATGGATATTTTCTTGAACCTTTTTCGTAGTCCTGTAATTACAGTAGATGTTGCCAAAGAACCTCAGCAGCAACTTCCAACCACGTGTTGCCTGGAACCAAGCCAATCTGACTAGTCAGGGAACAGCTCCCTGCCTCAGCCTCGCTTTTACAAGACGAAGCAACCCTCCTTCAACCCTTCTGAAATAGAACTGCTACTAACTGTATGTAACTTGATAATATTTTATTCATATGAAAGAGCCTTGATATATAGAAGTAATTCTTCCTGAGCAATGTGACAGAATCAAATGTGAGATTATCATTTCTTTCTTTACTACAAGAGTGCCTGAAATATATCACAACCAAAAGTAATTAACATTTTACTAATTTTATGTTTTAGTTCTTCATTTTAAGTTTAAACAACTGCAGTGGTTATGGGTTCCAAACTCAATACAAATGAAAACCACTTCATACCCACTTAATTGTTTGTCTAGCTGGTAATATTTAAAATTAGGACCAAAAATAAAGAGAAGTAAGAGTCAAAATATAGATTCTGTGGATTGCAGAAAATTAAAATCAATAGCTTGACTCTGAGTCAAGGTTTTATAGGTGGCATTTGGGAGGGAAAATCCAGAAATCATCCATTTATTGGCAAAATTAGGAAAGGAAAGTAAAAGGAACCTGCCGTGGGAGCAACTAGGGAGAGAAGAGTAGCAATGGCCAAGTTGGGAGAAAAATAAAAATGAGGCCAAATCATTTTATTCTTAAACCTATAAAAAGTACATTACAAATAATTACAAGCTTAAAAATTAAGTAGCTGACTGAACATTTTAACGTGTTCCTTGGGATTTTTCATTGTGTGTTCTCCTGTAACCATTTTTGATGTTAAAATGTCCTAACAGATCAATATAAGGTGCTTGGTCTAGGGACTATTCTGTTTTTATTACATAACAGTGAGCCAACTGGCATTTTACCCTTTAAGCAAATCGTTATTTTCATTCCAGAATAACAATTTGTTTAATTTGATTGTTCCTAAGCAGACCCTGGAACTTACATTATGAATCGCTTTAATGTGTTGCCATTTATTGTATATTGATTTATAATAATCAGTTTATATTTTCTTCTTTATTTCTTTTTATCTACTTCTTATCTCTTTTTGGGAGGACATTTTGAATAGTATAAAAGGCAAAACAGGAGAACAAATTACACAAAAATGTATATGCTTTCAACCATTTCAATTAAAATTTCCAAAAGATTTGCTATGAATTAGAAGCCTGAATTAACATTTTCTCTTTGGCCTTTGAAGTGATGACCCACCTTATCGATGTCTCTTCAACAAATTACAACCAAAGCAGGGAACGCACTTACGGAGATGACAGTGGTTTCCATGGTAGCCAGGGAGACAGGTACATCTCCCTGTGACTGGGTGACAGTCCTCATTCTCAGCTGAACACTGACATACTTGTTTACAGTCCTTCCCATAGGTGCCTGGTGGACAAACTAAAAGGAAGAGGAAATGTAAACCCAATGAATTAAATTTGTCTGTGTAAATATAGCTCTAAAAGTGAAAGCAGGGGAAAATTTATTAAATCAGACCATGGCCTACAGGAGTGTGCTGCCCTTTGGGATTTAGGTTTCATTAAATTTACTTGGGGATTACTTCACTGTTTGATTTTGTTTGGTGCGGTCAATTTGTGACCAACTGTCAAGGGCCGGCTGCAATTTTCTTGTCACTGAAGAAAATCATAGGGTGATGTCAGGTAAAATCAACTAAAATAATAGTATAATTCATGAGGGACCACATATCTGGATAAAGATATTTTTTTTCTGGTGCAGCCGGTTTAAATTCTCAAGGTTGTTTCTCTCTGCACATTAGCATGTACTGTATTTGTGTCACTTGTCAGGTACTCTGCTGGGTTGTGCTGTTTCTTTTTTACAAGCCGGACAGTAAAGGCTTTTGCTCCAACTTCTAAATAATATTGTTCCATTTTGTTAAGAAAATAAAAAGGCTTTCTGGGTATTTTTGGCTTACAAAATGGAGTCAAGTAGACATTGTGAGTCCCATGGTTGTGTCTAAAGACAATTCAAACCAATTGTTGAAAAAAAATATGACAGGTTAGTTATTGCATATCCTGCAGACCTAAAATTGAATGATAATTCCTAGATCAGCCTTTTCATCCATTCCTTCAGGGGGTGGCATCATGGAAGACCTCACACTGGCAAAGTCATTGACTGCTCTTGCATCTGTGTATTTTGTTGAGTGTCCCTGGGTCACTTCTTTTCTTAGCATCCACTATCCTCAAGATTATTTCATCTGCCAGTTTTCTTTAAGTAAAAAATGACAGCAATGGTATAAATTCTAATTTTAAGGACCATTGGTTTCTTGTTTAGAGCTAAAAGCAAGGTCTAATGAAACACAGGGTGATGAATCAAAAATGTGGGCTTTATTCTCCCTTTCTGACTGGGATGTGTCCAAGTACAAGAGCACGAGGTGGAGCCTGACTCAGTTTCTGAACAGCGGCTTGTGTAGTCTGCTGTTGGTCTAGGCATTCTTTTATCTGAGAATCACTGACTGTTCAGATTCATACCGATAAAACATTTATCCTGAACTTGCCAGATATTCCAAAAGGCATATCTGACTTTAGTGCCTGAAAAGTCTATTAGCTTTTTGGTTAATAAACAAGAATAACTGATCATGGCATTTCAGAGGTGACTGGGAATGGTTCTGTGTGATATCCTTCCTTCTTTCACCTTATTGTCAGTAAACAAATGAAGGCATCATCTACATTCCATTGTGATGCAATGAGGAGAATTCCAAATGGGAGGTCTCTAACATGAAAAGGCAGTAAACAAGCAGAAAAATTAAAATATGTTTTATTAGACACCTCTGATAACTTTAGAAACCAAGAGGGGCAGTTATTACAAATTCTTCTCATAAGATACTTCCCATCACTGGGAAGATCTGTTTTGTTTTGTTTTGTTTTTCATGCCACAGGGTTATGTGAGCAACACAGCGAGGTCCTCCCACAGCAAATATGGCCACAAAACCCTGTGCTCCATGGAGACTAATAACACTGAGAAGTTGAGGTGGCTGTGCCAGCCACAATAGGGTTTGTATCATAAGTTCCCTGATCTATTTAGCCATTTTTCCATCTTGAGGTATGGGGCCCACTGGCACAGGGCTTTGAGGGAAGGGGCATTGAACTGTCTGCTTTGAGAGAGGGCCATCAGGAACATCCTGCTAGTCTCTAAGCATCCACTAAAGGGTGTGTGGTCTAGAGGAAGTGGCATGAACTTGAGGTCAGGTAGGAGCATCACTGCCATTGACCTTATCTCTGGCTTTAAACAAGTTATTCAAGCTCCAAGACCTTCAATTGCCTTTATTTGTACAATGGGATTAATAAAATCTAGCTCATAGATTATTATGTGGAATAGCCTAGTGGACATAGTGACATACAGGAATGGCACAGCACCTCAATGTAATTCATTCCCTTTCCACTGGGATATATTTAACAAAGGTAATACATAGGAGCAAGCATCAAAAAGACATTCAGAATAATTATGAAAAAATTATCTAATATTTAAAGGCCATTTTTACATGTATCTGCTATCAGGAATAAATATTTCTAAAACAATAAAAAAAACCATTGCAATCACATGACATAAATTTTATGCAACACACATAATTAAATTTACCCATAGTCTCATTAACCATTCAGTGTTTTGAGGGTTCATAAACCCATTCACACATGTTAACCACGCCTCCATCTCGAGAAGCGCTCAACCTTATCTTTAGCTCTGATTCTTGAACTCCAGAGGAATCAGATTTGCCGCACACACAAACACTGTACCCATGGCATTCTAAAGCTCTGAACATCAGTTCTCAAATAGACGCTAAAGACTACTGTAGAAGTTGATAAGTTATACTGCGAAACAATAAAATGAAAATAAAAGCAAAAAAAGCATTGTGAATGTTATCCATAAAGAATATTTGGGAATTACTATGGTATTGCTTGGATAACATGTGCATCATGAAAAACATCCATCAGTTGTCACCTGTCTGAACATTGATGACAGTGACTAAGACTTCAGTGGAACTCAGTTACTGCAGAACTTGCGTCATGTCCTCTGAAAGAGAAGGTCGTGTGTTAGTGTATTGCTCATGCTTCCAGAGGGACTTCACTGTGGGGCATGGTTTGCAAAACCTGTAGAATTCTGGAATGTTTTCCTTCAGCCAAGAAACTTGAATAGCTACTATGTACTAGGTTCGCAACAGTGAACAAAACCAAATATAATCCTTGTACCTGCCAAACTTGTAATAATGGGGAACTGAACACACTAAAATAATCATTGAAATAAATATCTAATTCTAAAATGTTATAAGGGCACAGGGTGCTAGGAGAGACAATAACATCAGGGACCCCGATTTAGACCGGCAGGTATAAGAAGGAGGGTATTAGCATCACCTATTCTCCTTGGGGAAATCACTATTTCATTGAGATCGAAACATTGAGAGTGGGCAGGAGAAGGGGATGCAAAAATGGCAGGAAGAGGAAAAATTTCCGGAGGGAAAGACTGAGATATGTCTGAGTTACTGATAAGACTCCTAAATAGTCTGTTGGCAATGGCAGGTGTGTACGTTAGACAATAACAGGTGTATGTTATTTAAACTGTTTCTGCATTAGTTTCCTAGGGCTGCTGTATAGAGTATGACAAATTCAGTGGCTGACACACCACAAATTTATGATGTTACAGTTCTGGAGGTCAGATGTCTAAAATCAAGGTGTTGGCAGGTCTGTGTTCCTTCTGGAAAGTTCAGGGGAGGCCCTACTTCCTTGCTTCTTCCAGCTTCTAGAACCCACCGATCCCCTTGGCTGTGGCCCCTTCTCCACCTTTCAAGCCAGCAGCTTAGTTGCTTCTTTCTTCTATGATTGCCTGGTTCCCTTCTCATAGGAACTTCTGCGATTGCCTTAGTTCCTCCCAGGAAACCAGGAAACATCGCCCCATCTCGAAATTTGTAACTAATCACTTCTGTAAATTCCCTTTTTTCTTTCTAAGATAACATATTGACAGATTCCAGAAATTACAGTGTGGATGTCTTTGAGGGTCCACGATTCTGCCTACCATGTTCTCTGTATTCGCAAATGTTTCAAGCACTTCCTGATTTATCCCTTAGAGACCGTGTTATCATATAGGCTCATGTTCTTAACAACAGACTCATGCACAACTCTTTATAGAAATCACTACACTATCACATTTTAAAAACATGATGATATTAAAAATATACAGACAAACTATCACCAATTATTTTTTTAAATAATCTTTATTAATGGATCCAAAGGACAGGTTTTAATCATACTGAGAAGGACTTGAGATTCTTGGGAGAAGGTCAGGACCCAGCAAGACCCTGGGAAGCAGCTTGGGTACCCAGACACATCTACAGTGAGACTCAGGAGGAACAGGCTTCTCAGTGGCTAAAACTCAGAAATGAAGGAATAACCGCAGGTCACAGTGGAAGTTTCTAGATCACAAATTGCTTGTTTTTCTTAGTGTTCTACCTAATAAATTTATTTCTCTGTTAAAAAAAAAACTTTAGGGACTTCTTTTTACAAAGCTGTTGCTTTTATGTATGAGGCCTCCTTTAAGCAGGTGGTGGTGTGCATGTAGTAAGACAAGTAGATATTGAACCACTTGCCCAAATGAATGGCTAATAAGTGGTAAAACCAAGAACAAAACCACAGTGTTCTCAGGAGCTTAAAGCTTTCCCCCCACTCTCTCAGGGCTGCTTCTTAGGAAGTGAGAGGGACATTAAAATCATATAACCTTAAAGGGATTATAAAGCTGGACAACAGACAGAGTTGTGGTTTAACTTACTAGGTAGGAAAATCAGCCTGGAAAGTTTTTTACTGAAAACTTCTTGTTTATTTGTTCGCTAATTAGCCATTGATGCCCCTGGAAGAACTGGTGAAATCAGTGTGGAGTAACTGAGCTGTGCCCCTTCCTAGTTAAAATCATTCTGGGCAACCAAATGACCACAACACCCTTTGTGTGTCTTCTGTGTGGATTTAAGCAGCCACTCCATATTAATGCTACCTCTTACCCTTTGATTTAACCAGGGAATGTACTCAAAAATAATAAATTGACAAGTTCTATTTTTTATTTAGGTAAAAGTTACATCGCTTTGACTGTGAAGCTATAACCTGCATATAGATAAATACCCAAAAGATTTTTGAAGGGAAAAAATGTATTTTTTGATTTGTTAGCTTCACAGACATTTGACTGATTTTTGTTAAAAGTCAAAGAGTTGGCTTTGCTTAGATTCCAGCTGAGACTAAGTTGTTGAGAGAGACAAACACTGATAACCTCGCAAAGTCTGCCTTCACCTGGCTTTCCCGTAGGGTGAGTTTTCTCATAGCACCTTTTGCTTCTGAGAAATAAGAATTATCTTATTTAAGGTGGCTTCTGAAATGTGATTGTAGCTTCACTTCTCCCAGTAAGATTCAAAGATAAATAAGATGTCACTTAGAACGTTAATATGTTTGTCCGTATTTGATTGTCTTATCTGCTGCCTTGTTTTCCATGAGCAACATAATTGGGTTGACAAACATTTGATGAGATAACCGATAGAATTCAAATCATACACATAAGAAAATGCAATGAATTGACTTTTCGTTTTGAAATCCATGACTGTCTCTGCATTTGACACACTGTAGAGTCACTTCTTGTGGGGAGACTGTCTGGTCTGGCAGGAAGATCCATTGTTCAGTGCTGACACCAGTCTCTCTACTGTGATGGCTACACACTTCAAGGCCGTCTGTGGTAGCACTGCTCCCGATAAGCTAACTAAGCATGCGAGGAAGAGTGTTTTAGATCCCACAACCAATACTTACCATCCTACCAGTTAAAAAAAGACAGCCCATAGCTTTTAACATGGGCAGAGAGGTGTAGTCACATTTCATCGAATACTTTGCTTCTCACAAATTGGGAGTGACCTTCAGTAGTTTATGACAGCATATTTTGCTCAGGTCTTTATCAAAGGCCTTGGTGATAGATCAGCTGTCATCCACCCGTTCCTCAGAATGTCTTTGTATTAAACTAATGGTCCAGCAGAGCAGCCAGCCTGACAGGCAGGTTATTTATTTCCAATCTGGTAAAAGAACTGACAACTTCATTGTTTTAATTGTTCATTTTTCATGGGTTGATGCATTAGCTCACCCGGATCTTTGTGCCTTGGTGAGAGAATAAATACAGGGAAGTCAGAGCATCAGAATGACTGGGTCCGTCTTAAAGTTCAAGAAGCTGCGGGTAGCTTTGGTGCTGGCTATGATTACCAGCATCCCACAAGCATTTGGGAATTTTTCTTATCTTTGTTCTGCATCTCTTTCCTCTCTTTCAGGAAGACCTATGATGTCAGCTACTGATCTGATTGTTTCTTGAAACAATGTTCCTGATTCTCATAGTCTATTAAAGGAGAAAAACTGGAGTAGGTCTTGAGTCTGCATGTCTCCATCAGGGTGGGGGCCTGCCAGGGACCTCAGTTATCAAGATATCATTAAGAGCAGACATAGCTCAGGTCAGAGCCTCTCAGGATCACCAGCAAGTTTTTTTTTTTGTTTTTTTTTTTTGCTAAAGTAGTCATGGCCTGGCCTCATTATGAGAGATTTGATTCCAATTCAGTGAATTTTTAGTGATATTTAAAATCCTATGATGAGCTCCTCATTGAGAACCGTTGATCTAGGGTCCAGACCAATACCCTCAATTTAGAGGTAAGATATCCAATAGATTAAATCATTCACCCAAGGTCATAGGTCATCAGTAACAGAGCTAAAACTAGAACCCAGGGTCCTGACCTCTTTTCATTTTCCATTTCAGATTCTATTCTCCAGAAACTACTGAGACACTTTGAGGAGCTTCTGGCAACAGCTTTTGTATGTGCTAAGGTGTCAGGGCATAATATGGAAGTGATCTTTTGCACTCAAGGCTCATCTCAAATGCTGGACCTCAGACAGCAGAAGCCATCTCCACATTCCAGTGATAAACATTCCCAGTTTCCTGTTAGGCAATTGGTACCCAAATTATGTTATTACTTTATTGTTTTCACTTCGCATTAAAATTGAGAGCACTACTAGGATAGTGGCAATGTTGTGTTATTTTCAATGTGCCTGACACCTCACATAGGACCCAGAACACAGAAGGCACTCAATAAATGTTTGTTGAAGGAAAGAAGGAAGAAAGTTTCTCTATCTAATATGCATAATTGTGTGAAAGGTTGATCAAACATAAAAACAGAACACTGGTTCCCTGCATGGAGTACTTATACATTTATTTGCTTATTAAACAATGTTTCAACATTTACAATTATTCACAGGGTTAGTCCTATGCTTGGTACTGATGATGTAAAATTTGGTAAGACTAGTTTATGTTTTCAAGAACCTAGCAGACTGATTCAGAAAGTCATATAAAAGATTAATATAGAGCAATCTGACAGGTGCCACTAATAGAGACATGTAAAAAGGTATAAAGCATCTTAAAGAAAAGTTAACTCTATAGGGAAGGAATCAGGGTATCCTCAGAGCATAAAACTGGGCCTAGAAGAGGAGTAGAAATTCATCAGTCAGAAGGAAGAGAATAAATAAAGAAATCTTTTGTTGAAAGTGACAGACACAGTTGCTTCATGGCTAGAAGACAGGGTTTGGGAACACGTACGATGTTGAAGAATTTTGTTGGTTCTTAAAAGTGTTTTTAACACCACACTAAAGGCTTAGTCTGGTACTTGCATGTTGCCATAGAAACATCATGATTAGACTGGCAACAGTGTACATACTGTACTGAAGGCTGGGAGCCCAGTTGGGGGTCATTGCCTATATTTTGGAAAGAGACAACATGAACCCAAACTGGACATCTGAAAAGGAATGGAGATAAGGGATTGTACCAAGAGATATTTTTTTGAGATGGAATAAATAGTACTGAATAAAAGATTGTAGAAAAGACCAGAGGAAAGACTCTATCTCTTCCTAAATATTTTTTTTGTTTTTGCCACAGGGCAGTTCTCTTCCAAAATGGCCTAAGATGCTCACATTCCAGTTACAAATGAGTTAAAAAATATTAAGATACTAACTTCAGAAGGCCACAGCAAATAAGCAAATCTGAATAAGCATGCAGCCATTCTTATGTTTTTAATCACAGGCCTTCTCAGCCCACCTGGGCAGTCAGAGCACCGGCTGGAGAGGGCGGACGTCCAGCACAGAGACATTTCTAGAGCTACAGAATATGGGTCCCCCGGGGACTCAGGATCAGAAAGCAGCATGAGCACATGGGCCAGAAAAGAGCAATGATACTAACTATGACAATGGTGCTGCACAGGTCGTGAAAGCCAGTTCCCCTGGTCCGTTTCCTTTAGTCTCACTTTTTTGTGCATATGCTCATGCACAGCACCATCCCTAAGGGAACATTTGGAGTATTTCAGTACAAGTGATGAAGTTTCTTTGTGGATGTCTTAGTTACCATTGTCAGCATGGTATCCCACTGGGGCATTGATGATGGCTGATGCTCCTTTTGTAGAACTTAGTGGTTGTTATCCTTCAGATGTTTAATAAATATCTAGTGATGACATTTCTTCTTTATCAGTGCTCCTGATAAAAGCCAACCCATAAATCAAAAGCCTAGAACTTTAACATTTCCCTTTAATGTTGATGGTTTATGTTAATGAACTAATACATCCATTCTGAAAACCAAGGCTAAATTTATTTATTCATGCATGGTTTTCAATTTCCTCCTGTGTTTTGTCCAGCTACTAAAAGGTGAAAATAAGTAGCACAGTTAAAACTGTGGTTAGGAGATTCTCACATCCAGTAGGTGTTCAGAATGCAGGAACTCAAGTGAGGGTGGAGGGGAGGTTTCCAGAGACGAGAGAAGGTAAGAATGACCAGATAGCCGGTATAAAAAATCACTGTCCTGGAGATCTAGGGAATGGATCACGATTTAACAGCTGACATTTTCTGAGAACTTACTGTCTACCAGACCTATTCTGAGCCCTCTACCTGTATTACCTTATTTGATAACCAAACAAACCTGTGAGGAAACAACTAATATTCTTTTCACTTTACAGAGGAGTCTAAGGAAGCTAATGTAAAGTCACTTGCCCAAAGTGTACAGAGCCACCGTCAGCACTGACAACTCAGTATCATTTTCTTAAACATTACATTGTACTTCCCCCCAGGGCTATTGCACTAATGTGAGTATGAACATACCTTATTGGTTTATGGGCTCTTACAGAAGAACCTATCATTCATGTCCTTACCTCATTTCACAGAAAAGATCTGGGCTTAGCGTTGGGAGTTATTGATTCTTACCCCTGTTACTCTGGGAAAACCACCTCCTCCCTGAGGGCCATATTGGATTTTACCATTTCTATAGCTCTATTTAGCTTTCAATTTCACATAATTTTTACTCTGAAAATGATCCATAAAACACATCTAATGGTGGAAATATGGAACATTCTACTTCAGTATGAGTGTATAATAAGCATTCAAAACCTTAGTAATTCGTAAGTAAGGATATATCCTATAGTTCTGTTCATGAATGAATCAATTAAATATTAAGTTTGAGATACTTTGTTACCAATCACTGTTTCCTTCAAGATCCACAGAATTACAGGATGGGATTGGTATACAGAAAGAGGGCCAATCCACTGAGTTGGTGGATGGTACCTATCATACCTGATGCTAGAACTCTCCTTTGGAATGGTAATGAAAGCTATCAGTATCATTCACTTAGAACTCACAGACTGGATGATGAAAAATATGGTGATTAGACACACCAGGTAGGAAGGGTGCTTAAATGGTAGGCCAGAAACCCTGAAATCCAAAATACTCCAGTGTCTGTGTTTATGTGCAAGGGCGTCACCAGTCCCTTGAATGCCTTTCCAAAATGAAATTCATAGAATCCAGGAACAGCATAATTAATAGTAACTAATTCCTTTTTTTCAGATTTGCTACCAGAAGAGAGGCAATTGCTTTCTGACTAATTATCCTAGAGTGTTAATTTTGAGTATCCATTTAAAATGAATTCTTAAGGTCAATGGAAGTCAACAAGGGATGTTCACATATACTAATGAAACTTCTGCATCAGTGATTGGTTCAAACCTAACCTGACAAACAGGTGCCTATTGGGCCATTGAGTCTTACTCCCCCTTTATCACCACAGAAAAATAAAGCATCAAAAATAGACACAAAAGCAACAGTTAATGTTACTTGGTGTAATGCAAAAAAATCAAATGATGTAGTACAGTAGATAGATTATTTACTCATAAACATCCACTAAGGCTTCATTCACTTAATTTGCAAATACCAATTCAATGCTTATTATGTGGATGGCACTGAGTTTATTTAGGAAAACTGAAAGTTGAGCAGATCTCAGAGGAATTTTTTTGATAGTCACTCCTTTGAATGTCTTAAGAATAAGAACAACGAGATGCTCGAAGGAAACTAGTATCTTTTATGAATTGTTCATCTCAACTTCAGCTACTTTAACTGCTCACTCTCCAAAACAAACTCCAATTCAATTAGTAATAAAGTATTGCAACTCTCTGTGTAGCTCTTTCCCTTCCGAATAGCTCTTCACTTGGTCCAAAGTAAAGGAATGAAATGAACCACTTCATTTTATCACTCTCTCCTTCCATATTGTTCTGAATAAGTCATGTTTTTTCTTAATAATTTAAAAGCATTTTCATTTGTACCCTGGGAATGGCTAGAAGAGCTTTTAATATTATTAAGTCTAGATCAAATCAATCCAGTCTAAATATGGCGCAGGACTAATGCTTCTTTGCCACTCCTCCTTCTTACCAATTATTCACAACTATATTGGTGGCCTCGTTAGAAAATTCTTGACATCTACGATCAGAGGTTCCAGAGGCAGGCCACTTTCATACATTTTGCTGACAACCTTTGAACCAAGCTGCCAAGTCAAAGCTTGCCATGGTCTTAAAATCCAAATGGTGATTCATTGTGTGCAAACAGGGAGACAGATTACCATTGTTAACTTGACCTCAGCCTCTAACTCTGAGCGAAATTCTTGAAGACATGGGCATCTTAACTAGAGCAAGATATAAATCAAATTACCTTCCACACCACAAAGAAATGAATGGTTGGCATCGCACGGACTGTAAAGTGCAGCGGGTTTTCCTTGGAAGATGAAGTTGAGACTGACATTACTTAACAGACCCCATTACTTAATTGAGTTTAATAAAATATGGAGGAACAAACTTTGCCATGATCTCAAATAGTTGGATGAATAAATGGTGTCATTCTCAGAGCTTGCTAACTGTGCAGTTCTGGGGAGTGAATTTTCTTCAAAGATGATGAGCGAGACAACAAGAGGGGAACTCGCCAGTAACAGGGATAATGTTGTCATAATTTCCTTGCTGCAACCAGATCGAATTAGTGGATTATATTGTTTCCACGCACTTACTTGCAGACTTTAGAGCAAGATAAGAGTGGAAGGGAGAGAATAAAGAGGCTGCTACAGGGAGACAGAGGGAAAGAATTTGTTCCAGAAAAGACAAACAATTTTGGTAAGTGAAGGAGGTGTGGTGGGTTAGGCAAGAGCTACAGCCAGGCCAAATACGATCGTCGAGTAAGAATTTTATGAGCATGATAAATCTCATCAGGTGTGAGTTAAACTGCAATTTTGCTGAATGTCGGTTGAACGGAATTGAGGCAGTGTAGATCCACAATTGAGGAAAGGAAAAACGTGGAAGTTTAAATAATAACAGATCACTGTTGTTTCTGGTATATGATACCGATGCTACTTTTTCCAGTGAGTTTTAACTGGAAACTAGAGATGAAAACTAAAATGCGTATATCATTTTTAAAAATGCTCATAAAATCAAGTTTCTAAAATCAAACTAAATTAAAATTAAGTGTTGCAAAATGTCTAACATTGATAAGAGATAACATGGATCCTAACCTTTTAGAAGGTTGTATTTACTTTACTTTCTGTGTCAGATCTGAGAGGAGAACTTTTTGCGTCAGCCTAGAAATGTGTGACAGTTCAATATTATTGCTTTTGATATCTCCATAAAAATCCTGATTTTGAAAAAGAAAACCGTTTGAAAATTGTTGTGGAAAAAGTCAATTTTCTGTACAAACAACAAATAAGCTCCTCAGAGGGTTCTTCCCAGAATGCTCTGTAATTCAGTGTCTCCAACGAAAGATGACACAACCCAGAAACACTAGAGACATTTCTCCTTTTAATAGTTTGCCAAAGTGCAGTCTGGTGAAACCTGAATGTTTTAAACATTGGCACAAGCTAGTTATTTAGAAACATACGAACGTTTCTTTGAGTCTCTGGAGAATGCAACTTAATAGAAAGCGGCATTCCTGTGCACCTGAAGATGCTAACTGTGTGTGTGTTCACTTGTGGATACTAGAAGGAGGCACACACCCCTAAGGATACTAATGCATTCATGCACCTCTTACTGGGATGTTATTCACCTGCTGTCAAAAGTACAGGTTGAGCCCTGGCTGGGTTGCTCAGTTGGTTGGAGCATCATCCCTTGCACCAAGGGATTGCGCGTTCCATTTGGTCACAGCACATGCCTGGATTGGGAGTTTGATCCCTGGTTGGTGCACTTGATGGGAGGCAGCTGATTGGTGTTTCTCTCTCTCTGTCTCTCTCCCCATTCCTCTCTCTTTAGAATCAGTGAATGTGTCCTTGAGTGAAGATTTTTAAAAAGCACTGGTTGAAACACGAAAAACACGGTAAATCACCTGGTTATTTTGTCTACACTACCTAGTCTATTTTTTTTTCCTCTTGAAGTAACTCAGCTAATCAGCAGTGTTTGTGTCATGAAATTGAGGTTGGGGGGTGGGTGTGGGAACTGTTCCGTTCACCTCCATTGTCACCTTTGACTCCAACCCAGCCAAGGAGACATCAGATGTCCCTGAGATGAACTGACAGTGGAACACACTTGGTGACAATTCAACCCCCAAAAGTCAATCTGAACAAGCAAAAAATGGAAAGTAACAAGTGAACTTTTTCTTTCTCCCTCCTTTCATCCTTCCCTCCCTTCTTTCTAGTTATAGTTCCTGTTCTGTGTGCTGCTCCAGTACCTGATAGATGACATAAACTTTTAAATCACTGGGAAATGTTAATATTTTTAAAGTAGTTTCCCCAATCATATTGAAAGCATTCGACCCTCTGTCAACTTAACATGGAGCGTTCTGTGTCTCTCATATAGAGCATGAAGAATTTTATGCACAATGCCTGTTATAGAAAATACACAGCAACTTACAACTATTCAGTCCAAAGTTTCTTTTGCACAGCTGATAAGAAACTACTGCACAGCTGGAGCTTTATAATAAAAAATCACCTTTTTAATAAAAAAAGTTGTGATGGATGGCAGAAATAAATTAAAATTTATCTACACAAATCTCTTTCCTTTCCGGTTTGTATAAATGTATTTTTATTAAATTATTACTTTTACAATAACATTCACACTCAGGAATTCATCCCATATACATAACTCACTTTTCACAAACAAAAACCATGCCCATGTACGTAACTCACTCATTTTCCTTAGTCATATGTATTTTCCTTTCTAGCAATGCCATATTTTTCAAGTTCATAAATTGACAGCTAGTAATAACAATTCTGCCTCACTTCATCTTCTTTATTTTAAATATATTAGTTAATAACAAAAAGTGGAATTTATATAGAAAAATTTAGACACCTCATAGCAAAAAGTTATTAAGATCTAGGATCTAGGATCACACTGATTCTTATCTGGTTGGGACAGAAGGCAGGAAGGAGGGGGCTGTTTCCTCAATTAGTAACAGCCAGAATCCAACAAAATTCCTGTAAGGCCCCGGAAGGCTTCAGTGTGGATTATCAAACTTCTGTTCTAAAGCTTGAAGAATGGTGACCAAAACCAGAAGAAAATGAGAGAGAGAGAACACGACTAAGTTGAAAGAAATAGTGATATTGCAGTATATCTAACGGTTGCTCACTGTTCTCTTTTTCTACATCTGGAATTTCACATTTACACAGAGCCAGAGATGCTCCATAGCAGCGAGCATAGAAACCACCTAGGAAATATTCTATGTTTGAAAATACATTTTCTCCACACCATCCCTAAGTTATTTCCTTGAGAGAAGCTCTCCTTCAAGTCTCTGGATGTTCTCTAGCTGCACTCTCCACACCCTAGGAGGGATATTCAACTAATATTGCAGTTCAGAGTATCTCCCTTCCTGTGTATATGATTGGGACAAAGCTGCACACAGCGAGGTGGCAGGTAGGAGGAAAGACATACTCAGATGGGAGCAACAAAGGGGGGTGCGGTGCGAGGTAGGGAGGGAAGTTGACTAGCTTGGCCTGCTTTGCAATTTTCCAAGGTGGGTTTGTCTCTTGATTGGATATTTTAGGGTCACGTAGGATATATATGGCTGTCACCAAAGGGACTGGTTTTCCATCAGAAAAAAATGGATACCCACTAGCCAACTTTTGTTGTAATTATTTTGAACAGGCTACTTGGGTGTATATTTCACATACTAATAAAAATATTTTGTTAGGAAAAAAACCTGACATTTTAATTCTGGACATTTTGTTCTTTGCTAAAAACTATGGGGAAAGGGTGGGTGTTGTAGTTTAGAGCAGAGAGAAAAGAATAGGCCAATTGTGATGGGCCGTGTGTATGAAGAAAGGGAGAAGCAGGCTTAGAAGGTGCAATAAAATTCACTTCAAGATTCATGATTCCTCACTAAGCTCTTTAAACTCATTATCATGAGAATGACGAGTAAAACAGAAGTTCAACGATCCATTCTCATCTGCATGTGAGAAATAATACCTGCCCACCTTTTTTCACAGAATTTTTACATTAATTTATTCAAATGACACATAAGTATTATGGAAAACACTAAATATGTATTTAGCACTGGTTTTATTATCACTAGTTTATGGAAGCCACGCCAATTTGCTCAACGATGTTTTTTTTCTAGAACCATTAAATGATCATCCTGCTTCCACCTTCTGATGAAATCTGTAACAAAATTTTCGCAGGTTTTGTTTTCAACTTTAAATTTACCTCATTAGTTGAAGTGATCATAGATCTAGCAATTTTTCAAACAACTGCCAAGCTATTATTTCTCCTTGAACAGACTGGTAAAGAGGACAAGGTTGGACATTCCAGTGCCAGCCAGGGGCAGGGCTGAAAGGTACTCTCTCACGTGGTGTGACTGCCAGCCAGGTGAGCTTCCTTTTTGAAGACAGACACAGTTTTTCAGCATCTATCAAAATTCAATAAACGAGCTCTATGCAGCTAAAGAACTTGCAGAGAAACCCTCATATATGTGAAAATAACTCAATATAAGCATTTTCACCATGGCATTTTTTAAATAGCAGAATACTGAAAACAATCTAAATGTCCATTGATAGGGGATTTATCAAACAAATTAGCTTAGGGGCACACAATAGAATATTCTACAGACACATGGAAGAAAGGTAGATCTGTGTGGACTTATAGGAAGAGACGCCTATAATATACAGTTTAGTGAATAAATGAATAAACAAGACACAGAATTAATGTTTGGTGCAATTACATCCGTGTAAAAAAATCTGAGGAGCGAGTTGGGAGAAAAAACCTGACAGGGAAGCTTTTCACTTTATATACTTTTGCATCCATTATTTAAAAAAAATGTTTACCTATCTATTTTGATATATACGATATATAAAACAAGAAGTGTAAAGAAAAAATAATCATATAATAACATTTATCCCCCCCACCCCCACCCTTTTTTTGAAGAACAAGGAAGAAGGGAGGCATGGCCCTCTAGTGGAGAGTTTTGGCAATGCCCTTCTCTTAACATCCCCATTCTAAAGAAAGATCACCCTTACGGGTAGAATCAACTAGAATTTTATATCAGGTAATGTCACAAAAATATACAAAAGCCAATGCGTTTGAATTCAACTCTTACTTTAAAAATTCTGAAAACACTCTAATAAAATTGGACTGTATGAAGCATTTTCTGTGCAACACGACAGCACCCACACACTCAAATCAAATGCCTTTCACAGGAGAGGTCAGAGCGCGATGAGAGCATCCCGATAGCATGGATGCTTCAACTACAGGACAAGCTGACTTACAATGATTACAAAAGCTTGTTGCTAATTGAAAAATCAGACGTTGCTTGTGCCCGTTTTTAATCTAGGATCTATGTAGGCAGCTGTCACCTCAAAACTGAATCACTGTATGTGAATAATGAAGGTGCTTATTTTCCTGAGTTAATCTAAAACATTTCTAACAAGAGAAACTATTTCAAAACTATATATGGCTATGTCAACTGCCAAATTCCCTCAGTCCTGTTGAAGGCATGCAGAGTTTCCTGTCAGCTTGTGCTCTGAAGCAGAACAGTCTCCAACCCGACCACTGGGCTTGCTCCATATTAAGTACTGGCTACCTTGGAAATGTACCGTCTCTCAGTGCTGAACTCCCCAAAGGGCAATTCAAATCACATTTAGAATTTCCTATTTACATTGCAGCGGCCATGGCAGAAGTTCGAATGTCACCGTACAAATCTGGTACCAAATGCTGAGTGTGTTCAGCGGATTTGGCTTCAGAATTCACTTCACATGAGCGTGTTTTCATCCAGTGAAAGGGGAAGGGGTGTTACAGGATAAGTTCATGTTATGAACTGTGGACTTAACTCTTTATCATCTTGAACAAGTCAATGAGTGTTTTTGCCCTGGCAGAGACAGAATTTACCAGGCTGCTTCACAGAGGAATCTTGCCTTTAAATGTTTACCCAAAAATGTTATTAAGCAAGAATGGGCAACTAATATTTCCAGTTTTACTTCCTGTGTGAGAAAAGGAAATTTCATTAGCACAGCCCAGCAATTAGAGGTGATTTTCCTGAAGAGGCAGTTCTTTCCCAGACAAGCAATAAAGTTTACTAATTGTGTTTCTTTCTCAAGCTGTGTCCATCCAGAGGGAGAGTGTACGAGGCATCACTTTTATCTTTTTTTAATATGTGAATTTATAGGGGTAAATTTTTCAGAGTAGATAATCTGATATAATTTTTCACAAACTGGTTTATGTGCTTTGTTTTGCTACTTTTGTTGTTGCTATAAAAATCAATCTGCAAAGAAAAAGTGGTACTCCAAACGGGCACAGCCACACATGTGCCTGCCGTCTTAATCTCCAGATTCCAAGTGCATCCGACTGAAGTGAACTTGAAAGAGCTAGTCCAGACAAAGCTGGAAGGCACAGCTGGCCGTGAAAGTACTGTTTCATGTCACAGTTTAATGACTGGGTATTTGAATTCACATCTACCCGAGGTTCCCTATGTCAGACATGAACATTTATTTTCAGTAAATGATGATATGCATAGCAATTTATTACAATCTAACTTCGAAACAATGTATTCTGACCTGTCTATTCTGAAGTTTGTTTAAAAATAAAGTATACCTAAGGGCAATGTGTATTATCATACACTTTTGGGATCAGAAAAAAAATTACACTTATTATTTGGCCTTTGCAGGGTTATGGAAAAAATAACATAAGCATCCCTTGGCTGAGGCTGCCTTTGAACAAAGCTGGATTGGAGACATACATTGCTGCCTGAATTTGCAAAGTGATCGAACCCATTTGGGGCTGGGATGACATGTGTCACCATTACAGGAAGCACAAGAATTCACAAATATTATCATGTGGGAAGAAGAAAATAAGACACAGTTTGTTGTCCACCGTCTACCAGGGTAAAAATTATTTTTCTGACAAAATATTAAATCTGTTATAACACTTTGAACCAGTCACTCCCCCTGGATTCTGATAATCCATTAGCATATCAGATTGGCACATTAGATTGAAACTTATATACGTATTTTCCTGAAGAAACAGCATACATCTTTTTAGAGATCCAGAGTTCATTCCATACATTTCGTTTCATTTTAAGTACCAAACCAAATAAGACAGATGCTGAATGTTCAGATATAAAATAAATTATAATATTTATTATTTAAAAAAAAAAACTAAACATGGCCTTATGCATTATTTAGTGCCATTGCATTTAAACACTTCTGCACCTTGTTGAGAGAACTGCAATGCCTACCCTACCACACACAGCGGGCACCACGGTGTGACAGAGAAATAAGGGGCTCGGAGCCGGACGGATTTGGCTTCTCTCCCAGCTCTGCAAAAGGAGGATGGCAGCGCTCACAGGACATCATGCTGCCAGGTAGGAGAGAGAGTGTTTTCACAACGGCTGGCCTAGAGCCTGGCACAACAATCAGTAGCTTTACTCCTGAGTGACAAATGGGTCTGCTAAGGGACAGAGGTCAAAGGCAACAGCCCAGAGCTGTCAGAAGGAAAAGTGTAACAGTTAGAACTCACGCTGCTTACAGAAGTTCTAAACTTAGTTGTCCCTTCCAGCACAAGGACTCATCCGTTTCAGTGTGTCCCAGTCTGAGTTTCCCTGTAATCGGATTGTTCCCACCAAAAGGAAGGATTTAGGCAAGTTGCTCATTCTGTAGAATCTGTAGTATGTAAACTTTTGAGAATTGTATGTGACAGGCCCTTTACTAACAAGCCAGATCGTGTCGCGTCTCTGCACAAAGCCCTTCAGTGGGTTCCCCGTTTCACCTAGCTAAAGGCCGAAGTCTTACAATGGCCCACAGGGTGGTGTATGACAACCCCTTTGTTCCACTTTTTCTGATTTCAACTCTACAGCTCTTTCGGTTTGTCTCTCCCACTCCTGAGGCACTGGCCTTTTGCGTTCCTTAACTCTCTCGGAGCGACTGTAACCTTGCCTCCTCCAACAGGTAACTCTGACTACTCTTTACCCCTCTGTTTTGCCTACCTTGCTCCATTTATTTCACCTCTTCTACTCCTTTTACCAATACCACTTATCGCCTTCTACCATGCTACGAAATACACTTTTCATGTTTATTGCTTAGTATTTGCTTTGTCTTGCTGGAATGTAAACTCTAAGAAGTTCTCTGCTCTGGCTGGCATGGCTCAGTGGGCTGGGCGTCGTCCTGCCAACTGAAAGGTTGCCAGTTCGATTCCTGGGCAAGGCACAGGCCTGGGTTGTGAGCTCTGTGCCCTGCCCCCATCAGGGCACTTGCAGAAGGCAACCAATTGATGTTTCTCCCTCACGTCGACATTTCTTACATTCTCTTTCTTCCTCCCTTCTTTAAAGCTTTTTATTTTCTCTAAAATAAATAAAAAATTTAAGAAGCAGTGTTCTTTATGTTGCTCATGGCTACGTCCAGGAACATAGATCAATGCTTGGCCCATAGAAAAAATGGGCATAAGACATTGACCAATGATGCACGGAAGTGTACACTTTGAAGAGAGAGTTTTAAAAAAGATGCAAATCTCACCAGTAATCAGAGAAACGCAAATAAAAATATTTATATTTCCTTTGAAAGTCTGACACAAGTTAGATAACAGTCACAAATGCAACTCTTGCATGCCTGTGCCCCATCTCTGGAGAGCAATTTGACATTATTAAACTAAGCTGGAGATGTAGTAACAGACCCAGCGAATCCACACCTAGAACAAACCCGAAAGAAACTGTCACGTGTGCACAAGGAGGCAAGCGCAGAGACGCCTGTTGAAATGCGGTCGGTAGTGCTGAACAATGGGAAAAGAACCTGTATTTCCCCTGTCGGAGAGGACATAACAAAGCTATGGCACATTCACGCAGCAGTCGGCTCCAGGCAAGGTATACGAATCAACTAACTTCCAAAGTAACGCTACGTGAGAAAAGCTGAAGGTTGAAAAGCACAGTGTGACGTTATTTGTTAGTCAAGGATTCAAACCTACAAAATAATACTGTATGTTGTTAACTGAATACATGGTGAGCTCCTTAACTGGGTATAACACCCTGCATTTTATAAAGCACCAAACTCCCTCCCTCGGTGTGAAAACTTTCCCTTGCCCGGGTTTTGACTCTGCTCCAAGTTTGGATGAAGGTCAGTGGTTCTGCCCCAGGTATAAAGAATAGCAAGTTGTGCCTCTGAACTGTTTCCACGTCGGTTTCACATAAACAGACTTGTTTTAGTTGACTATTAGGGAGGGCTGCCCTAAATCTCCAAAACTGCACACAATGTTTGCATTAAATAATCTAGGTCATTAGAGTTCAGCCATGACTTTTCTAAAAGGCTGTTTTTATAGACTTTATCTTGTTCCATGTGACATATCTCCAGCAATAGACCATTTTAGTTATTTGCAGATACAGCTTTCAATTTTGAAGGAAATACAGCCATACTGTGTTCTTATATACTAGATTATCAGAAAAAGACCAACATTCTTAGATATGATCTAAATATGTGAAGCTTTAAGTACATAAACAGTTAACTCATACACTCTCTAGAATGCCAGCAACTTCCTTTGTTATTTGAAAAAGGGCAAAACAACATATCAGTTTCCAAATGCTCAATAAATACCTGTTTTTTTTTCTTCTGATACGTTCCAATTTTTCATTGAACGCTTTACTTAGGATGGAACTGACCAAGAAGGTCCCTGGCTCACAGCATAAATTCTTCTCTTTTAAAGTGTGAATGTGTCTCTTTTATAGTAAACATGGACAGAATGAGCTTAGGTTGGTCCTAGAAAAACTTAAGAAACAGCTTGTCCATGTTCTTCAACTTCACCCAAAAGCCTTCCCTCACTGTAACTCCTGCTAACAATGGCTCTCCTCTAACTTTCTGTTAGTTGCCATTCAGCTGTTAGCCAGCTTGGTTCCAGGGGTCATTAATTTCAGTCCCCAAGTTAACCTCAGAGGTTTCACGATCATGCTGCAATTGTCAGTAAAAATGAATGTGCATAGAGATTTTTTGATAGGAATTTTTCATAGCTTTTGACAGATCCTCTAAAAAGTTGAGCACTTTAAAAAAAGTTAAAAAATAATGTTTTAAGAACTGAGCGTGGCTTCTAGCGTCAAGTTGTCACAGAGTGCAAAAGATGCTAATCTCTTGGCTCCATCTCCACCCGATTTTGACTCAGCTGATCTGTGGTAAGATTCAGGAATCTGTGTTTTTAAAAAGCACTTCAGTACGTCTTGATGCAAGTGACTCCTGATGCAAGAGTTGACACTAATCTGCAGAATAAAATTTAGATTTTTTTAGAGTTGCCTTCATGGTCTGTGTCCCTAATCAAACTTTCTAGTCTTATCTTATTTGTTCCACTACTCACACTGCCTTACAAACATACCAACCATTCCTCCACTCATTTATTCCTGCATTTAAAGAAGAGCTGCTGGCTTCATTATAGGGGCCCTGCGCTATGCTTCAAAGATGCGACGGTTGGCAAAGACTGTAGTTACAAGAAACAACCAGCTTTTCTTCCCATTTTATCTCCTCCTTTTTCACCTGGTGAGTGTCTATTAATCCTGGGAGACCCAGTGCAAATATTAACTTAATTGTACTACCCTTCTAGATCTTTGGGGCATATTTCTTTTGGCTTTTTCTCAGTGGAGTCCAAGCATTTTTCACACCCTAATTATACTCTTGTGCAAATATTTGTTCTGGTTTCAGGATTCTGTGCTTCCCCTGATCAGGAACCATGTAGCAGTCTTTAACATATCCATCTGGCTCCCTCCAGTTCTAATGCCAAATTTCCAATGATGTTTGCCGAGTGGATGGGGAAAACATCAGGATTTCATCCAAACCAAGAGTATATGCATTTTAGTGAAATACTGTTGAAACCTAAAACGTCCATGAGTCCATGAGGAGAAAAAGTAAAGGATTCCCATGGTCAGAATCCTAAACACAGTGGTACACTATGAGGCAAGATGCACTGGTCAGTGAATTTTCATTGAATCAGGCCAAACAGCTGAAGAACTAGCTCCCCAAGAGAGTCTGTTGTCACACAGAAGGATGGGGATACAACCAGGCGTTGACCCCAAGTGACTAGAATAATCTTCAGCTTACAATAAACATTGTAAACTACCCCAAAACTAGTCCTTATGTATAATTTTAAGGGTTCTGATAGAGGTGGAGCCACCAGAATTTTACCGAATTTGGGAAAGAAAACAAATGGAAAAACCAAGTCTATGGAAGGTTGGCTTTATCCTTAACATCCATCAGAAAATCTATCAGGTGCAATGAAATAAGGCAGCATTTTCTGAATCTCGGAAGTGAAGTTCAAGCCACAGAACATGTCTCATGAAGAAAATTCACTCAGTAACAACTAAACCAATACTTACTCTTTTATTAATTTGGCAGCTATGTGTTAAGCATTCCTTTCACGGCCAGGGGTGAAAAAAATATATAATGGAAACATGATTCTTTTGCTCCAAATGAGTACCTAAATTTATTCATGAGCTTGATATTTTAAAGTATTTACAGGTGCCTAAGAATAAGTTTCACTACAAGTAATCTATCTTCACTACTTTTATTTTATGTATGCTATGAAATTTATAAAATTTTTAAATGCTGGAAAGCATATCTCACATCAGTAGAAATATTGTGTATTTTCTTATTAAACCATGGTTATTTAAGGATGTACTATTGGAATTCTGAGACTTACAGATTTTTAACCTTTACTCGGTTTGAAGCTAGCTTCGTTGCTGAATAGAATATTTTCCCTGTGTGTTGGGACATTGGCTTTCCATGCTTTGTATATACATATATACACACATGGAGGGGGAACATGTGGGCACCAACCACTTAAATAGAGGACTTGTGTGAGGTCATAGTGTGTGGGGAGGTTGACCTCCACAACTTTTATTAACTCCTCAACCCAGAGATCAGAATCCAGCGGTCAGTCGACTGAATCAAACAGTTAGATAGGTTTTCATTTTTCAAGCTAAATATGAACTCAAAATTGAATCATTTAAAAATTGTATTATTTCACATGAAAATGCTGATTTCTGGCTTGTCTTAAAAATAATCAGAAGTCCTGGCGGTCTGGGGCCAACTTTCCTGCGTGGCCACGGTCAGTGGGGCCAGGCCGCTCAGTGGCTGGCCCCTGTGACAGCGCAGAGAATCCTCGGGCCATCCCTACGTTCTAGGACATCTCTGAGAGCCTGGGGAGCTTTCCAATTTTTAGCTTCCCTTCTTCAAAACTGTATTTCTAATGTCTGAAAAAGTGGCCTTATATATAATATGCATACATATTGGACTACCCCTTCTGTACCCTGCAATAATCCCCAAAGGCTGAGTTATTCCTGAGTGACTACAGCGTCTCCAGCAGGCGGAGTGAAGGACAAAAGGAAGAGGAGACTCATGGGAATGGGAATTCACACAGATGCTCACAGCTTGTTACCCAGGGAGGGCTTCTGGATACCATGCTCACAGGAACTCCTGAGACCCTTTCCCATCTTCTTCTGCAATTTGTTCCAGAAGTCAGAAGCAGGCCCTGCTAAATTTAGCTCTATGTAAGGAAAATATGTGTTTATCTGCACCTGAACAGGGACAACTGACCATAGCAGCCATTCCCAAACTGTAGCAAGCATCCAAATCATAGAGAAGGTTTGTTAAAAGAGATGTCTGCATCCCACCTCCAGAATTTTTGATTCAGTACATCTGATGGAGCCGAAGAATATGCATTTGTGACAAGTTCCCACGAAATGTTAATGCTGCTGGTCTGGGGACTTCTGTTTGAGATTCACTGGCCTATAGACAACTATAGAGAATTTTTTAGATTTCTCTAGGTACTATAAATACCAGATTTATGCAGAAAAGGCGAATGAAGGTGGCATCTGCTAGCAAGCATCTTCATGGCATTCACTGAGCAGAAGCTGAATCTATGACCAGTTACGCAGAATTATTAAAATAAGTACCTGCACTGCTATTTCTACGTTGCTATCCCCCTTCAACCAGCTGTGATAACCTATAGATCATCTGTGGCATTCTACAGAGGACAAACAAGCAAGAAAAATAGAGACAGTACTTAGATTTCTTTCTGTAACTAAGAGACCATTTCTTCTGATGTTTTTTTGAAAAACGAAAGGGATCTTTAAAACCACATGGTGGCAGTGTAATCACGTGAGTGGTGGTTTCATGGAGTTGGAGTTGAGTTTCTGAATCCATTCTATGTCAAGAGATCATTCCGAAAGCTAAGCATCTGAGATGCTGGCTTAACAATTATTGGCCCGTAAAGTGTAAATGACAAGTTGGAGTCATTCAGATACCTCTACAAAAAACCTCACTCAGAGCTTGCAATGTTTTTACAATGCCTCGCAAAGAATGCATTTCCTCCTCTGCCGTTTCCTAGTGTGAAAACAACCTCAGAGAACAAGCAACAGATCATTTCATGCATGAGCTATGTAGCGAATTCAATCCAAAGTAATTCCTGCTTCCGTTTAGCAAATTACTGTGGGATAGCAAATTCACATATAGACTATCATCATTTTTGAAAAGTGAATTTATTTTTTTCTCTAGCATTGCTTAATTTTAGATATTGGCATGCCTATAAACTTCTCACAACCAAGTAAAATTGAACTTTCCTAGATTTGTTCACTGAAGTATTTACTCTAGACTTTTCTTTTTATAATGAGATTTTAAAGATGACATTAAGCCTTTGGTATATTTTCATTTGTCTGGTTGGCTATTAATCTGTATTTTATAATCTATATAACCTCTATAAGGAATACAGGATTCTTAGGAGAACAAGGTTCTGTTGAAGTGAAAGATGTTATGTTATCCCACCCCCTGTCTTACAGGAAAGTACCCTGTTTTGTTAGCAGAGATGGAAGATTCCTGGGTGTAAGGGGAGGAACAATGGTTTAATATTAAATACTGAAAACACTCCTTTATTTGCATCTGGATATGATGCTCCGGTCACCCAAACAATAGAAATAGCCAAACAAAACCACTGCAAATGCCAATAGAAGGGAACAAAGAACCTAGAAATTTTATACACCACAGGGTTTGGTTCCAGTTTGCTGACAAAATCTGCTTTTGCCGGAAGATGATGGGACCCAAAAACATTAGCAACCAGACTAAAGTGGGACAAAAGGAAACATTACTTTCCACACTGTCCCTACGCATCCTCCCAAACATGTGGCTAGTTGTCACACCTCCAGACACACCCTGACTCCGATTTTGGCTGCTGAGCTTACAGTTTGCAGCAAAGGTTCCTTCTGGGCATTCTGAATCAAACAAACAAACAAAAAAATAGAAAAAAACAACAAAAAAAAACTCTTTGGGAAGTGTGCTGTGACAGAGATTTCCCCGAACATAGAGATCTGAGGGGGAAGTTGTTTTAGCCCAGAAAAAGGCAAGACTCAGGTTTAAAATGATCTCCCCAAATGCAGACTGGAAAAGTCAGGAAAAGGATATTTTGAGGAGGGAGCTCTATGGCTCTGACATAGGGGACATGTGCTGCACTTTATGGCCACGTGTGCTAGGTGGGGTGGGAGCACAGAGACTGCCGGGTCTGTAGGGCCTCACCGTACAGCAGCAGCGTCTGC
Organism: Macrotus californicus; assembly: GCA_007922815.1. Taxonomy (NCBI): domain Eukaryota; kingdom Metazoa; phylum Chordata; class Mammalia; order Chiroptera; family Phyllostomidae; genus Macrotus; species Macrotus californicus. Next base: position 1,587 of record VMDR010008333.1, on the reverse strand, counting down.
AGTTTCAGAGGTTACAGCTCCCCTGGTCCTCGTTGCCATTCATGGGCTGCACGTAGTCTTCAGAATTTTTTATGGGCCCCACATCATTGGGGTTTTGAACCTGCTCTGCTACTTGACCTACTCCATATTCAGCCAGCTTGTTTCATACAGGAGTCCAAGTTTTATTCTCTTCTAGAATCTCAAGATCAAGTTTTCAAAGGATGGTTATTAAGACTTTGGAAAAACTACACTTTGCAACAAAAATCAATCTCGTGCATATAGTCAGCCACATATGGAGCCAAGCCTGTAGGAGGTAGGGATTATTATCCCCACCTTGGAGATAAAGAAATTGACACTTAGGAAAGGTCAAGTGACTTGCCCAAGGATTACGCAGTTACAGATGGCAGTGCTGGGACTCCTGCACAGGTTGGTTTGGTGGCTCTAACGCCTGTGCTCTTTCTCACTCATTAATGGAACTGAAGGACTTGTCAGTATCATACTTCCTACCTGCTAACAGCTATTCCTCCCCCCCACATAGCCCTCCCATTGGAGGACTAAGAGGAACAAATGATTTTTTTTGGCCAAGCATATATTACAAGCAGTTTATAAAAAGTAGAATCTTTCTCCATGTAAATGCTACTTATTTTTAATACTGACACATATGTTAACATTTAAAGAACATTCCATGTAATATTTATAAGCATAATATGTATTAGCAATATGGTGTTGGACAGTTATAATTTTATCAAAGCTCAATTACTAGAATTACTATATGAGCTATCATTCTTTTTGACAATTCAATCAGGCTTCAAAATTTCAAAAGAAGTTTAACTTGCCTCACTGATTGATTTGTTCATTATTTATACCATGTCTATTTCCAAAAAGGATTTAAAATAACTTATACAAAATGAGAGACCCATAAAACAGAATCATTAGAGCAAGGATGACAAAATAAGAACCATGCAATAAAATGGACAAGAGAGTCATGCCAAAATCCTTAGATTAAAGAAAATTACTGTAATAAGACATGCTTTATTCTTGACTTCCCAGATAGGTAAAGCAGAAACAAATGAACAAATTAAAATACGGTTCTCTTAACTGATAAAAAGAACACTGATTTTTTTTAGAAAAAATACATACCTTTGTATTCTTAAATTTAAAATGTTTTACTTTCTGTGTGTGATATGAAGTTGAAGTGAAATTTTTTTCTGTATATAAATATTTAAAGAGCCCATTGCCATTTATTGAAAAGACCATTATATGCCCGCTGCGCTGTAGGATATGACCTTTGTCATAAATCAATTGACTTTGTAGTAAGAGGCTAATTTTTTTCTAAACTTTTTCCGAGGTTCCATTTACTAGGTTTTATATATCTATATCTGAACCAATACTACATTAGCTTAATTACTACAGCTTTATCTAGTTATGACAGTTCTCCAGCTCTGTTCTCATTCAAGATTGTCTTGGCTATTCTTAGATCTTTACTTTTCCAAATACATTTTAGAATCAGTTTGTTCCTTCAAAAAAAAAAAAAAACACTACAGGGATTTTGATTCTGATTGAGTTAGAAGTATAAGTGACTTTCACTTGAATCTTCCAATCCATGAC
>VMDR010008332.1:0-37003 GCA_007922815.1 Macrotus californicus | reverse complement strand
CAAACTATTCACATAATGGAGCCACAATAAAAAAAACAACAACTTTAAAACAAATCTTTTTAAAAACAGCTGCTTACAAGTAAAAGGGAGGGCTGGGTGTAGAACCGGGGCTCTAGTCTCCGTTGACCTGGGCTGTACTGTTTAGCATCCTCGAGAACCAGCCTCCAGATTTGCAAAATGGAAGATTATGCTTCTCACTGTGGTTTTCTCACTGGGCTGTGAGTGTGACAATGAGAAAATATAGATATATTTATGAAAGGAATTATTATTATCAATATTATTTCTGAAATTTCCTCTTTGCAGATTCTGATTTGTTTTCAAAATGGTAGTCACCTCAAGTGGAAACATATGTTGTTCAAAGAGTCCTAGAAACAAGTATAATCTAATCAAAGGGTGTGCTCTTGCTGGGTCTCTGGGGATGTTGGAACACTTAAAATTTGAAAAAGGTGATTTCCAAGAGCTCTTTCCAAGTCATTTGCCTAAAATTCCATAATAGGCTTGTCTTTCAGTCCTCACTTATATTGTGGTTAATCACACACCTAGAGGATGCGTGAAACAAATTCCAGTAGCAGGCAGCTGAGCACCAAGAAGTTAACAAGAGTTATTTATCTTTATGGACCACTGATGTGTGTAGCATTTATAACTTGATACTTACCTGTTGCAAATGTGCCCAGCCTGTCAACGTAATACCTGGGCAATGCTTTAATTAACTATAGCTATAGCTCAGGGAGAGGATCTGCCCATTTTTTCTTCAATAACAGAGGTTTAATGGATGTATGTTAATTGAGATAGTTTATCATTGAGATGAAATATTTTCTCAGCTTTTTGGATAGTTCTTGTGTAATGCACGTGAATGCATGGGTATTTTGGTTCGGGCAAATATTTAATTCAGTGTGAGAAACTGCATTTGCTGTTGAAAATTTTATACTGCTAGATTACATTAAAGTATTATTGCATGTTTTGATACAGAAAACTCAGAAGGCTTACATTTCCTTTTTTGTCACTCTAGCCCTTCTTACATTTAATTCTGATGATACTTGATTAACAGAGGCTTGAAAACAAACCGCCTGAGTCTGCATATACCTGTACTGCCTGCCTGTGGACAAATAAGACCATGAGTCTGTCTCCTGGATTTGCTGGGCCTATATAAGTTGTTCTTTGGGTTTAATTGGATTTTTTTTTTTTTTTTTTTGCCATTGTAAGCAGAATTGCATTCAGGCTTTAAATTCAAATTCTTCTTTGTGGCAGCCTGGGCACACATGTGTATTTTGTCTCCACAGGAATTGAAATCCAAATGCATTCATTTAAAATATGCGTTGGGAGAGTTTGTGGGTAACTCAAAGGTCATGCATCAGCTATGCCAGTGGGAGGGCCCAGATGGGTTTGTCTCTATCCTTTTTTAAGATCTGAGATCACTTTGATGGAATTGACAGTATGACTAATTTAACCCTTTGAGGAAATAGGGGAAATTTTACTGACCTTTAATGGATAATTACTAGAGGAAACAGTTCTATTCATTTGGATGCCTTTTTGTTTCCTGCTGCTGAAGTGGACAAGTCTATAGATTACACAGTGTCTTCCAATTTACAGCACTTATTTCTTGAGAAAAACAGCATTTTCACAATGGGTGATAAATCCCTTTAAGAATCTGTAAAGTAACTCTACATTTGCAGTAGTTAAATGTTACAATTCTAGAGAGATGTTTTTATATGTTTTTAGTTGTATCAAGAGGGCTAGTGAACTTTTGCTGGCTCTTCGGTGGAAGTGCAAAATCTCCCTGAAGGGTAAAATAAGATAGACTTTATCAAGGGTGTTTGGACCCTGAGGTATGTTTCTCTGACAATATTTCTTTAGGGCATTATTAGAATTGTTTCTTTTGAAGTTGTGTTTGGAGAAAAGTTTGTAATCTGTTGTATGATGCTTTTCAGGATCAAGATCATTTCCTATGTTTGATAGAAAAATATTGATTTGGTTTAATAGTTCAATAAAATTATTTGTTAGGTTAATTATCTATGTCACAAATATTTACTAAGTACCTTTATGTAGATCATTTGGAGAATTCTGCGTCCTGGAGAAGTGTGAGTTCTGAATCTTCAAGTCCCTGTTTTGTAGCTGGGAATAAAAGAACCATCCATATTAAACTCTGAGTAGCAATGCGCAGGAATTTGACCATCAGACCAAGGGGAGAAAATAGGTAACAATTCGAGGAAGGGGGACACTTGTTTTAAGTGGGATGGTGAGGAGAGAAGTTAGGACTTGAACTGGGTGGATGACTAGAAGTTGGAAGGACAGAGGAGCAGAGATAGGTAATGGGGTGGTCAGAACCACAGAGCAAATTTTCACTGCCTGAGCTTACAACATAGGGTTAAGCTTTTTCTCTTCTGGGACTTCCTGCTAAAGAGTGTTGGGAATCATAGAGAAAGGGAGAATGGTTTTAAAAGGAGAGGTTTTATTCCAAGACTAAGAATTTAGGATTTTACCTGTGGACACTGGGGATTATTGGAGACTATATCACAGGAAATTATGTGTACCCACAGGCTCAATGTTGAGGGACACTGGAGAGAGTCTGGAGGTCTGGAGACTCATTTAGAGGACTATTAGAAATACAGGAGTGGCCCCGGCCAGGTAGCCCGGTAGATTAGAGCATCATTCTGATACACCAAGGTTGCAGGTTTGACCTTGGTCCCGGCACACAAGAGTCAACCAATGAGTGCATGAATGGGTGGAACAGTAGATCTCTCTCTCTCTCACTTTCTCTCTCAAAGTAAATGGGTAAAACTTTTAAAAATTCAAGAATGAAAATGTGGGTTGAAAAAATGGGATGAAAGTAAAAATCTTGTCAGAAGAGTGGTCAGCATTCTAATGACTGACTAGATTGGAGGATGAAGGAAAGAAAATGTCCATGTTATTTTAGAATATTGAACATGGATAATTAGGGAAAATAGTATTGTTCATGGAAATGGACAGGAGACTTGATTGGAGGGCAGATGATAATGGGCAAGAATTTGGATATACTGAACCTGAAGGGTAATGAGCTTGTCTTTTGGAAGTGAATGTCTCATAGGAGTTCTGTTCTATGCTTGGTTTAAATGGAATTATCTCATTGTCTGAATCAAGAACCAAGCTCTTTGTTAGAAAGATACTTTTGCATGTATTGTCACATTGCATTTTAGAAAACTTTAAGGGGAGTCAGTACTTGATGGGCAATTGTTATTGAGTGTTATAGTCAATTAAGTTCCATAATGAATCAGAGAAGGAATTGGGGCTAGAACTCAGGTTTTCTGTTCTCTAGCCCAATAAGTTGTCTTGAAAGACTTTAATAATTCACAGAACTTCAAGTTTGGTAGGACCTTAAAAGTCAAGTCTAGTCACCTACCTAAAACCCGGATTCTTCCACATTGGTAACTCCTGGTTATTTAGGCTGCGTTAGAAGCCCTGCAATGGTCACTTAGGGCATCTCATTTTACCTTTGGATGGCTCTGATTGAGATCTGTCTTGTAATTCTAGCCCATGTTTCTTAGTTCTCCCCTCGAAGGCCTATACATCAAAAAAGTCATATATAATTCTCAGTCCATAATCCTCGTGGACAAGAAACATATGTTTATTTGCTTTAAGATAGCTGAAATCCCCTTCCACTGGTGAACTGGTGGGAAATTCAAGCCTAGTCATCATTCTTTATGGTTCCCTTCAAACCCCCAAGAAGTTGCATAAAGATCTTAAGATCTGACACGGTGTGCTCGTTTACTTCAGGTGTGGGGGCTGTGCTGCTTCGGGGGGTTCTCAGAGCCCCGGCGCTGAGTGTCCAGACTCCTCCTTACTTACCCTGCTTTACCCTCCAGGGTCTTGCCGTCTCCCCCAGGGGACCACGCCACTCAGAGGCCCTCTGAGTTCTTTTCTTTCTCAGTCTGGAGGAAATACCCCTTATTTTTGGTAAACCTCAAAACACCCTCTTCTCCCTTTCCCCTCTGGAAAGCCCACCTAATTTCCTTAATGATTTTTTCTTTTACAAATATCCAGAGGAATCAGTAGCTTCAAGGAACTTTTATTTTTTTCTCTGTGTAAGTTACTGAGGCAAGAAAATACCAAAGGCTTGGGGATGTGTTTGAAATGGGAAAGGAAAAACAGAAATAAACATAAATTACTATTCCAATAAATAATTCTGCCACACAGATTTAAGCCTTGTTGCGCACGGCAACCTTTGGAATCTTTGATGACCCTCCTCCAATTTAGTCCAAGATACCACTGTGTGATACAGTTTTCTAATACGCTGTAAAATGCTATGTGCTCCCAGTTTGGGATGGTTTGTGGGGTTGTAAGTACACAGTTTTATTTCTTATCTCTGCTTCATTCAGACCAATAATTAAGTTGTTGATTGTTTCCCAGGTGGATAATGGATGGAGGTGGCTCATGGGAGTATTATTGACAATTGAAGATTAGCTCCGTTTGATTTATGGATTCACTGTAGATAAACCAAAGAGGCAAAACCCCCCTTCCCCCATCTGTGAATAACAGAGATTTTAACGCAGGCGTATTTGAACAATAATTTCTCTATTTTGTTTTAGCAAGCTGTGGGATTTTTTCTTCCACATTAGTAGGAATTCACAAAGTTATTATTTCTTTACAGGTAGTGAGTGTGCATATGGCAGCTACCCTGAAATTCCTTTGGAAGAAATGCCAGATGCAGACGGAGTAGCCGGCACGCCCTCCCTCAATATTCAAGAGCCATGCTCTCCGGCCACGTCCAGCGAAGCATTCACTCCCAAGGAGGGCTCTCCTTACAAAGCCCCCATCTACATCCCAGATGACATCCCCATTCCTGCTGAGTTTGAACTTCGAGAGTCAAATATGCCTGGAGCAGGACTGGGAATATGGACCAGAAGGAAGATTGAAGCAGGTGAAAAGTTTGGGCCTTACGTGGGAGAGCAGAGGTCAAACCTGAAAGACCCCAGTTATGGATGGGAGGTAAGACTATTATTTTGAGTTAACACATTTACACGTACTTGGTTATGTAAAAAAAAAAAAAAAAGAGAGATTACTTTTTAAATGGCCAAATCAAAAGCAAGTTCCATGTGTTGCAAATATCTTCAAACAGATCTTTAAAAGTGAACCTTCCTTACAATGTCACTTCTTGATAGAAACAAAGTATTGCTTAAAGGTGCATATATACGGTATGATAGAAAGGAACTTAGTAATGAATGGTCAAAGAACACTACCATCTTGAAAAAATCCCAAAGGGAACAAATAGACCATATTTTGCCCTGTATAATGCGCACTTTTTTGCCCAAGTCTTGGAGGGGAAAAAAAAGGATGCACATTATACACATGGGTAGTACTAATTCTGTATCTACAGAAATGTTTTTAATTCTTTTATTTATGCTTCTGCGTTAAAAGGGTAACTCTAGAAAGCAATAATGATATCCGTATGCAAAATAATAGCCTGGAATATGATAATTGGTTTTGTTTCTAAATATAAATAAATCAATAAATACTTGAATTAAAAAAATTAAAACGAAAGGTTTTTTTTTTTTTTTTCCTGAAAGTTTGGGCCAAAAAGCACGGGTGCGCATCGCATTATGCCCAGCAAAGTACAGGAGTTTTTCCAGGGACCATCTGGGGAGGTTACGTGTGGTCATCCATACAGTCTGTGGCATAAGCAACCAACCATCAGTACATGCTGTGTTCATCGCATTGTCTTCGGGGGAAGCTTGGAAGATTGGAGAAACATGTGTTTTCTCCATTTTGTGGCTAATTTGGTTTTACATGTTCATTTTGTTCTGTGTTCTTCTAATATTTTTTGCCTCTCCTGATAACCCTGCTTTGATTCTAAGTGCTTCCAGAATGTGAGCACTGTACTGAATTCTGTGATGATTCTTCATATTAAATTGATTTAATGAATAATTCACACATAAAATGACAACAAAAAACAACATGGACATCAGTCCCTAGTTTTCAGCCAGATTTTTACACAGAACCCTTCTGACAACATCTAAGAAGGAGCCTGATTATAGAAGCTCGGTTATGTTTCCATAAGGGCAGGTTACTCTGTTACTCAGTTCTGAGTTTATAAATTTTTTACAGATTCGGTAGTTATGTATACTTCCCATTTAGTTTTATAACTTGAAAACTTTTGTGGTTAATTAACCGAATCAGAATTTCTGGAAAATCTGCTCATCTGAAAACTTGTAAGCATCTCTGTGTTGGCAAGGAAGTGTTGTTCGGAGATGTGATTGACCTCCGGCTTCATAGCGTTCCAGTTAGACAGATATTAGATAAACTAGGCTTCTTTGTCACACTCCTTTACTATTCATGGTCGTTAATAGAATGGCTGGTCAGCTTTTCAAATGGAAATCAGTACGCAGTGCCAGGACTTAATTACAAAGATTTGTTCCTTTGCTTTATATGTGTCCCTTTGTGATACCTCTTCAAAATGCTGTCATAACCATTCTTGTTCAAATTCTGAAGTGTCCAAAATTGAAATCTGGATTTGACATGACGAATCCTTTCTCAGTTCTGTTCGTAGCCACAGTTCTGGTAAAGCTGTAGTGCAGCCGCATGGCCTTTAGATACGTATATTGATAAGAAACTTTTAAAAACTCACTGTAGCATTAACTGATATGTGAGTTGAATACATTTTAAACCAAATGCGTAGAACTTTACGTCATGATTGTTCTCCTTAAAATAATGTCTATAAACATTCTAGTAATGAGTAACTCATTAAACTTTTATTACAAAATCTCTAGAGTTAAACAACAGTGTAGGACTGCTCGAGATTATCCAGAAGGCCTGGAGTAAAACAAAGCTTAATAAGAAAATTATTTTGCAATTACAGGGTTGGTAAAAGCAGGGTTGTGCTTCTTTAAACAGGACACCTATGGAATGGGGGGTGAACTTGGGGAAAATTCGGCATTTAGAGGAAATTTAAAAATACCTATATTTTTTCTCCTTGGAGTAAGATGTCTTCAGTATATATATGGGCAAATATTTACCTTGGGAAATGTAGAATGATTCTTTTCATTACATCAAAACTGAGTGATGTTTTATATTGCTTGGAGTTTAAGATAGCTCTAAAAATAGTCTATGACCCTTTGGCTAAACGTCACCCAATCTCTCTCTCTCTTCCTCAGGAATTCAGTTGATTGAATTTGTTGATTGTCAACTCAGTAGTTTTCTTTATCACTTTAATGGTTACCGTCACTTTGGAGAATGTGGATTTTCTGCTCTAGACGTATTATGGACAAAACCAGAGAAAGGGCTTTTGGGTAAAACTTGTTATATCCATGGAGGAGCAGTTGAGTTCTTGACTCTCGGGTTGGTTTTTGTTTTTTGTTTTTTTAACCCTAGTTAATACGAAATCCAATCATGATCACCAAGGGCACTTTTACAAAGACATCTCGCCCTACCCCTGAATGCTCATTTTTCATTCTTCTTCTGTCATATTTGCCTTCAGCTGTAGCTGGTTTCCCTCCTGTTGGATTAGACAGATAACTGTGATTAACCTCTCCTTTGATACTCCTTCAATTTTAAAAGTAAAGGTCTTAGGTGAAGGAAAATTAGCATGAACAGAGGAAATCCAGATTCAGCAAACAATTATTGAGTACCTACTGTGTGTCAGATTCTGTACTAAATGTTTTACCTACAGGAACCCAGCCTGTGATGACTGAACTGATCATGGTGATCTCTACTCCAGTACTGTCTTTGCTCTTTTCTTCCCACAAAGTTCCCCTCCTGTACATTTCCTGGGTAATAAATTGCATTACCATCTATCCAGTTGCTCAAGCCAAAATATGGGTCATCTCTGATGCTCTTCTTTCCCGCACCAACCATGTCTGAGTTATAGTCCCCATACTTGACCAAACCTTCGTGCCTTTTGCACACATTGGTCACCCTGCCTGGAAACCACCTTTCCCTCCCCATCCTTAGGAAATTTCTGTTTGCTCTTCAAGTTCTCTTCTATGATACCACCCCTCTCCTTTCTAGTCATGATTTAGCACTGCTTAAATGTTGTCCCACCACAGCATCAGGTAAATCCATATACTAAAGAACTTCAAGCATTGTACAGCACCCAAATTGTTTGCCAAGCTTCCCTAGTGGGCTGACATTTCCTTGAGAGCTTGTATAGCTTTACTCTCTAAGTGTGATTTTGTTCTCTCCGTGGCGCTTGGGTGCTATCTAATGCTAACTATGTTACCTGAAATGACTTGGCTGGGCTACTCAGCCTCGGTGGCTTAAACAGCAGAAGTTTATTTTCTCGCAATTCTGGAGGTTAAGACGTCCAAGATCAAGGTGCCAGCTGATTCAGTTTCTGCTGAAGACTCTCTTTCTGGCTTAGAGATGGTTGCCTTCTTGCTGTCTTTACATGGCCATTCCTAGGTGTGTGCACACACACACACAGAGGGAGAGAGAGGGAGCTACTTCTCTCTGGTGTCTCTTAGATCAGGACCCCATCAATATCGCCTCATTTAACCTTAATTACCTCCTAATGGCCCTTTTTTTAAGTGTGGTCACATTAGGGACTAAGGCTTCAACGTATGGATTTGGGGAAGACACAAACAGTCCATGACACAGGCATTTAACAAATAATTGCTCACTGAAAGAATGAATGAAAGAATAAATGAAAGGATGAGGAGGCAAGGAGTGGGGGCTGAGGTAGGTCTATGGAAAAAGCTAGAATCTTGTCTTTAGACATGGAGAACCAAGCCTTAACTCTGCTGCTACTTTGTGATTCTAGGAAACTACTCAAAATCTATTGGTTCCTGCATTGGGTTTTTGTGACAAACAGGACAATAATTGTCATATCATTAGTTGTTCTATAATTAAAATTAAGTAAAGAGTCATGGTAGTCTCTTTAAAGAAAGTTTTTAAAAGAGAAAGCTCAAAGATAATATTGCAGTTAGGGGCCACCTTTCTGAACCTTGTTTAAAATTATTTTAAAAAGTTAAATATATTTCCCCAAAAGGTACTTTTTGAAAGTCACTTAAGTTTATATTTTAGAGAAATAGGATAGTTTTGAAACTATGGTTCATAGACCAAAATATACAGTTAGGGAAAATAAGGCATAGATATTTAAAAAGTTGTATGCGTGATTTCTCCCAAACCAGTATTGATTTAAAAAGGAGAAACTTTAAAAATAATATTGACATTAATTGCCACCTTGCAATGCATATGATTCCTTTCTAACCAGATCTTTAAAGACTGGGGAGTGCTTGATTGTCTCTAAAATCTGAAAATAATTAGTGATAGAATGCTTCCTCTTAGGGTTAGAACTTTAGAGTTACTGATTAAGTGAATGTTAATAAAAAAATTCTGTTGGTTCAAGATGAGGGTTTTCTGGTATGTTTCCTGCAAAGATGACCAGTATGTGATAACATGGGAAGCACATGGCAGAGCAGAGGGGAGCAGCTTCTCCAGGCTCTGCCTGCTGGTTGAGTGATTTTGAAAGAGTTATATAATGTGCTGCCTCTTGGTCTACTTTTGTTTAACATGGTGGTACCAATTGCACCTATCCAGTTAGGGGTGTTGTGAGGGCGCAACGTGACATTGTGTGTTGAAAACCTACCAAAGAGCCTCCCGGTAGAAGAACTCAATACAGGTGAACAACAACAAAAGCTGGATTAAAATAAAGATTGAGCACCGGGTCATTAGAGCAAAGGCCAGTTATATTTTATTTATTGATTTTATAAATATTATTGTTCTTTCTCACATTTCTTGTTTCCCAGAAATTCAGTTATCTCCAGGATGGTCTAATTGTGTGACTCTGGGTTTATTTGAAAAGGAAGCACTGATTGTTTCCTAATTAATAGTTAAAACAAGGATTCAGGAGAGATTTATAAATTTCTTTGTAAGCCAAAGGGTAATTCGGGTGACATATTTTTTAATAGTCTGAGATATGTCTTTGGAGAAACAGTGCAAAATTTCGTTTCTTTGGAATATTATCATTAGTCCATCTCTGGTCCATCTTTGTTATCACTGGTCATTACAAAACTCTGAAGATAGATGTGAGTCAGCCGAGGATGGACCTGTTAGGTGCCAAACCCTCTTTGTTATTCACCCCACCCTGACGCTCCAGATTATTTTGATCAGTTAAAATACCAGATACAAAGTTAGCTTTTCTTTTCCTCCCCTCAAGCACACACATATTCAGACACTGAAAAATAATGATGGGAGTGGACAGTAAATTTCTCTTATGTTCTGTTAAATAGGAGGGAAAGAATAGTGGAAAGAGATTTTTACTGGAGTCAGAAATTCATCAAATAATTTTGATGCAGTGCTTTGACAATGCATTATGCTCCAGCAATGTAATCCTGAAATGTGATATTACAATGAATGTGTACCTCCCTATATCATTTTAAAAGAAATGTTCTCCCATTTGTAAGTTTTATTTTGAGTGCTGCAGTGATGCCTTACCTATTGAAACATGCCACCTGTATTGTAGCTGAAACAGGAATATCCATTAAAACAACAAGAGTAACATCATACTTCCAAGAAATCTAATAACCGAGTTCAGAGTTAGGAGGCTGACAATCAAATAATATATGTTTAGTAATAAAGAAAAATGGGTAATTTGGGATTTTAGAGATACATACCAGATATCTTTGAATGTCAGTGTTTCTCCCCTACTTCTGTCTAGGTCTGCTTGAGCCAAAATGAATTTTACCTGTTTTTTCTGAGAAAAAAATCCCATTTATTTATTAATAAGAAAGCAAGTACCCTCAACAGGTTGCCTATCCTTAGATAACTAAAAAGTGAGGACCTTTGTCTTAATAGTTTTGAAATAAATTGATTCCAATAGAGGAGAAGACCACTCAGTATCCAAAAGGGTGTCTTTAACAGGCAGTTAAGAAAGAGAAATGTAATCTAATAGTAAATGTATATTACTATAAAACCTTAGATTATAAAGTATGAAATTTTTGCAATGTTATTAAAAATGGTAAATATAGTTTGGAAGTTCAATTTTACTTTGTGAGGAATTAAGAACTGAGAAAATGTCAAGGGAAGAAGTGAGGTTTAGTTAATATGACTCTGAATGTGATTGTCACTGGGGCCCAGGGAGAGGTTCTAGATTCTCTTAGAGTATAAGGAAATCAAGGAAACAGCCAGCATACATTACAGAAACAAAATCCCTGGTTGTTGAAAGAAAAGAAATTTACTCTCCTGAAGCACTCTAAACTATCTCCAGTTTTGACCGGGGCTCCAGAGAGACTCCTCTTTTCTGAGAAGAGGTCAGAAGTCCCCTTACCCCTCCCACCTAGTCTGTCAATACCGGGGAGATTGCTCATCCTACACCTTCTTCCGTGGAAGGTATTGATGGAGAGTTCGGCACGTCAGCTCTTCCTGTTTTTGTTTTGACAACTTCTGGTACTTCAGATGTCATTGGGGTGGGAAAGTCTGGTATTGAAAATTTGTAAAAGTTTGCCAAGTGTCAGGAGTCTTTTGCTTTACCACGCCTGCCTCGGTGATCAACTAGAATATGCTTGTAAGTTACTCAGCTTTCAAAATGATATGGGGTGATTTTCTTACAATTAGGAACCCTCATCTAAGTTAGCGTGTCCCACAAAATGGACCAAAATTCTTTTGTTATCTATTTGCTGCTGTACTGTGCTTGCATGATTGTTGCTTCCCTCTTGAGGCTTTAAATCAATAGTAAAACTCATGGTTCCAAATAGTGAAATGTTCAGGAAGGATCCTTTTTATTGTTATTTTTTAATCCTTACCAGAAGAGATATATATTTATTTATTTTAATTTAATTTTAAAATTATTGACACTACTATTGATGTCACCCATTTCCCAGCCTCCCTTTCTCTCCTCCACCAAGCCCCACTGCCTCAACCTGGCCTTCATCATATTCTTGTCTGTGTCCATGAGCTTTGCATATATGCATATATGTTCTTTGGCTAATCTCTCCTAGTCCCCCACCCCCGTCTCCTCTGAGATCTATCTGTCTGTCCCATGTATCCTTGCCTCTGGTTTTATTTTGTTCGTCAGTTTATTTTATTAGATTCCACATATAAGTGAGATAATATCTATCTTTTTCTACTGGCTTATTTCTCTTAACATAATGTTCTCCAGGTCCATCCATACTGTTGCAAAGGGTAAGAGTTCCTTTTTTTTTTTTTACAGCTTCATAGAATTCCATTGTGTAAATATATTTATTGCTTTGAGAGAGGAAGGGAAGGAGGAGAGGTTAGAGGGAGGGAGAGAGGGAGGAAGAGAGGAAGAAAGAAACATTGATGTGAGAAACATCGATCAGTTGCCTCCCAGACACACCCCAACCAGGGATTGAACCTGCAACCTAGGTATGTGCTCTGACAGGGAATCAAAGCTGCAACCTTTTGGTGTACTGGATGATAACAGTCCAACTCGCTGAGCCACCAGGCCAGGGCAGGAAAATCCTCTGCAAATAGATTTCACTATAGGTTCTAGGATTTTGTCAGTCCAGGGGCAGAGAATCTTTACAATGCTTCATACTCTAGAATACTGAGTTGGGACTACAGCATGAGGATACTGTATTCTCTAAGCTTTTCCCCAGAGTGTGAGTCAGGAAGCAGGGACTCAAATCCATCTTAGAAGAATAAAGGAGCTGGTGCAGCTGCTCTGCTTTCCAGTTGGGTCTGTACTGAGGAGAGAAGTTGTTCCAATAATGACAGGGGGGTAGTATGGAGAAGTGGGGACACTGAGGGGACTTGTACGCTGTTTCATTTGAGCAATAAATACAGATTTTTATTGGTATAGCATCTTAGCTTCTCAAAGTCTATTTATATTGATAGAATCATATATGGTAGTAATTTTGATAAAGTACTCCTTATACATAATTCTGCTTAAGACTTTTAAAATTATGATGTTTTTAAAAAGATTTTATTTATTTATTTATTTAGAGAAGGGGGGGGGAAGGAAAGGAGATCCGTTGCCTCTCACATGCCCCCAACTGGGGACCCGGCCCACAACCCAGGCATGTGCCCTGACCAGGAATTGAACTGGCGACCTTTCAGTTCTCAGGCCAATGCTCAACCCATTGAGCCACACAATTCAGGGCTGCCTAAAAATTAAAAAATATAAACTAGTATTTCAGTTAGAGGAAAATTCAGTAAATAAATGCTGTCCTCATTTTGGCTCTGGTACATCTTTTGGCCTTTCGTGAAGTACCCGAAGCTGAAGATAGATACATGTAGCATGCTGTTAATGAACATATTCTCCTTGATATTTAGTAGGATTCTCGAGCCCCCCAAAATGTCACAAGAGCAAGAAGTGGTCAGCTATCATTACGACAAAGAATAAGATAGAGAGACTTTGTGTGTGTGTGTGTGTAACAAATAGATACCACAGCTACCTGTCAGTTTATCATTCTTTTCAAGTCAGTATTTGATATGACAAGATTTTACTACTGCATAAGAAATTTGACAGTGCTTCTGTTATAAAGGGACTTTTGCTTGTGCTGATGGAAGGTAAATGACATTTTGTGGAAATAGCTTGCCTCGTGTAGGAGCACATACCAGAGCCGAGTCCACATGAACTCCTCTGACTAAAGGAGAATATCTTAGAGATTTCTTCTCAGAGGGGCATTATGGCTAGGGACAAGACAAGCAGGTTCAAGAACAACTGAAGGTTTACTCTATGATTGTTGGTCTTGCTACCTGCTCCAGACCCAAACCCTCTCAATTACTAAGCATTTATCCCAACAGCTTTCAGATTGGACTTTTATTCTGTCAGTCAAATGCTAGCCAAGACACAAAGAATAATTTGTTTGTACTACTTAAACTAATCCTAGGAAGTCAGTTGTAGAATGTCATCAGATGCGGAAACAATGGCTGCACAACCCACACCACACAACCTCACGGACACACAATGCACAGGCACGCGCACAGGCAAATGCATTTGCCTTCTTAAGTTTTTTAGTTGATCCTTTCGGAACCTAAATTTTGGATTTTGGATCTAAGCATTTTGGATGGTTCCTGATGCTTTCTCTATTTAGCCTACATAGAGGCTTGGCAGTCACCCTAAAAACATTTAAAAAGTCCAATATTCTCTTTACCCCTTCAAAAAATCCAAAATAAATTCTTTTTTAGAAGCATCAAAGGAGGATTTCATTTAAAATGTCCTGAAAAACTTAAATTCTTTGCCTCTATGTATCTCTGTTATTCACTCTCCTATTCCTTTAATACCTTACACACACCCAGCAGGCACTGCTCTCAAAGACTGTGGCCTTCTTCCCTTATAGTATGACCGAGTTTGGGTCACCTAGCATCTGGAAGTGGCTAATAAACAAGGATCCAGCTCCTGACTCAGAAGGAAACTCCTTCCTCCCTGGGAGCACGAGGGGGAGAGATTGATGATTACAGACACCTCTGCTCTGAAGTCTTTTCTTCCTGCCACACTGTTACCTAGAGTTTTTCTAATGTGTAGGAGGTAGGCACATATTTTCTATGACATATTTACTGTGACCGTTGGCCAGTTGGGTCCTGTCACAGATGCATGGGAGGTCGGCACCTTTGCGCCTCCTACCAACTGGCAGTGGTATTTACCTCTGACACTGCTGCTGACCTCCCCGGCTGCCCAGGTGTACCTGGCATTGCACAGAAACTTCAGTTGGTTGGCAGCCACAGGTGTGGATGATTTGTTGGTTTTTTTTTTATTTGTTTAGATTCTTGTGGTAGGAATTCAACAGGTGTGTGATGCCAGCAGAGAATCTCCACCCTGGCACACAGGCCAGCTGCCCTCAAAAAACATGTTCTTCTTGATCTCACAAGACTACCAGCTTGAACCCCTGTTTTCCTGGAAACCTCACCCAAGGGCAAGCCTCTGCCTAACTGATGGATTAGGATAAGTTCATCGTAATAGATGAGCATGAAGAGTCTTCTTACATGAACCTAATCTACAGGTAGGAGCAGGTTGCCTGGCTCTGCCCTCATGTTGTTTTATTTTCTCCTGTTTTCTTTCTAACGTGAGCTGGTATCACTCTAATGACAGGGATATATAGGAAATTCTGGACTTGGTTTCCAAAGAAACATAAACCATGTGAAGATGCTGTCGACATATGTATTTATGCTCATTTGATTGAGACTAAACAGTAGGAGCACAGATGGAGAGCAGTTCTGTGTGGTGTTCTTCCATCTCCCTGCGATCTCCTCAGGAAGTCACTGAATCCTTGGACCCAGTCGGTTCAATATAGGGCAAGATAAACTTGAAGATTTTTTCAGACCTCGTCTTACGCGAAGAGGCTGGAGCAGGTTAACTCCGATAATGCTGTTGGGGAAGCCAGATACCTAAAGAAGAAGGTAGCCAAGAGCCCTGCTGTTGTTCTAGGTCAGCGGTGTGGGGCCACGGCCCCCAAGCTCTCCTTCTCGCTCCTTGTTCATCTAGCCAAGTGCTTCCACTATGGCCTCTCTTGGCTGGGACATAATATCTACCCAAGTAAATACATTCACCTTAGATTACTCAGTTTTCCTCTGTCGCAGGCCCTCCCCCAGTTTTTCTCTTTGGAGTCACGGTTGGAGTGTATTTGATGTTGGTTTTATTTGCATACACATAATACAGGCCGGGCTCTGGAGGACAAGGAGGCCACACAGTGATTTGCCCTCTGGGCCCTGTACCTCTTTGAATATAGGTGTTAGTCACCCACTCCCTTTAGGTAATACAAATGCAGCACAATGCAGTGGTGACATGTGTCAGAGGAGCATTTGTCTGGAAGGACAGCAGATGGGATCTGTAAATCATACGTGGGGAAAAGGGGGGTGTCGTGTGAGTATTGGGTAGTGAGTAGGCTAGTCTTTCATCCTGCATCTTAACCTTTTATGATGCAGATATTTATGTTAACATACACTTGATCTACAGGCACTAGCTGAAGAGAACTGATTATAATAATCCGGAGAAGTAAACATTAAACATCGTATGAACCATTAAAATCGGTCGTACAGCTGTTATCCTTTTGTGGTGACATTTCATATGTTTGTCTTTAGTTATTGCTAATATATAATTTTCATCACGGCATCTCTGGAGAATCTAGTTCTTCTATAATAATGAAGAAGTGAGATTAAAACCCTCACACTGAGCGGGAGGATTGAAAGCGGTCAGTCATATGTCCGGTGTTTGATTAGAACTTACTTTATGTCCAAGTCGTTGGCCCCCTTAAAGACACAAGGAAGGATTAAAAATAGTTCTGTTGTCCAGTAGAGGATTCTCAAAAAGAAAAAGAATTATCATTGTGTTTAATAAGAGAACTGACAAGCAATCATAATTCTTTCCATTAAGTAAATATGTTCGAGAAATTTATTATGAAATGACACATTATGTGAGCCAGGAATCAAAGATGACATCCTTGCATTAAATACGGTAGATGCCATTAAGGAAAACAGTCAATATGTCACCAAGCCATGGCCTGTAAAAATTAAATTGATTTGGTAAATGTAAGTAAGATAGATCTGTTTGCTTTCATCATCAATTTTGAGTGGGTGAACAGGTGATGTCACCAGCCTGGGAGCGATAAAGATGCAGGACCATCTGGAAAGGCAGGTGATGAATGGGCAACTGCTTTTGGATAGTGACAGTGCTATGGTACTTTGTCACTTGGGATGCAGTACTTAATAACTTTTCAATACCATCATAATAAATTTCACTGCCTTATTAATATAGAAATGGTGAGTTATTACCACGGGGGCGAGTGTAAATAACTGGAGATGCAGCCTTCAAAAGCTGATTGTTGGGGCGTGTTTCTTTAAGCAACACAGCTGACTCGTGATAATCAACCTGTGTCTACACTAGTAGAGCTTACTGCACTTGTCAGAGGAGAAAGCAGTGTCATTCAAAATTATGTGAAATCATGATAAACAAGTTTAATATATTAATCAGGCTTTCCCTGTAAGTTTTCAAACACAAGGCAGTAAATCATTTTTAATAATGTCTTTTTATGTAAAATAATGTTCTTATGCAGTAATAATGTCCTTTCTTAACTATTAACAAAACAGTTGACTTCTTTGTATGTGTTTTAAGGGATATTTTTATTTGTACTTTTCAATCATTGAAAAACTGCAGAATGAAATCCTTTTGCAAATAAAGAGCTAAGGCAGGAACCTTAGAACGTTTTATTAACAAGCCCAAAGGTTGCTGAGTACGGGCCATGTCACACGTTTCCATTTTAATTGAACAGATGTACTTAAGGGTAAACCACAGCAAACGGGATATAGACAAAATTATAAACACGTGTCACTAAGAAGTAGGCAGGAAAGAGCCTCTGATGAGCATCTGTGTGTATTTTATGAAGCCAAAGACTGCCACTTCATAAGTTTGTCACTGATGTCTCCAGTCTAATGAGGAGAAACAAAATATGTAGATAGGTGTAAGTTGAAGATGAATTACTGGCTCAATCACTTAGCACCGTTCAGGGTGTCTGTCATTGCGCGGTGGGAAAATAATTAGATCTGGGATGCTGGTATTTACATACCCGTGTGCCGTCTGCAATGGAATATGGGAAACTTCCTCTTTCATGTCACTGTGATCTTTATATTGTTTCTTGGCCAGGCTGACTTTTAATTCTGACATTGTCTTTCAGGCTGCAGTGTGCCAGCCTCTTAAATGAAATGCCTCTCCACCATTTCTATTACTGCTGAAAAGAGAGCCAGCAGTCTATTAACAGGCAATAAAGTTCAGGAAGCCCAGGACTCATTTCTTGGGTCAGAGGTGAAAATTGCATACTAAATGAAACAAAGGTGTGCCTTGATCGCTCAAGAAGCAGCACCAGAAAGAACACACGTGCTGTTAGCTAGAAGTCTCCCACTTAAAGGAAAAGGAATAATCGTAATAATGTTGGCCGATGGAGTTAAGTACTCAGTTGAGAGAAATTATATCAACCTGACAAATATAGCCTTTACAGGAGATAAAGTCTCTAATGACCTTAAATGCATATATTTATCATTTAATTCAACAAGCCAATTCCCTTGGGCTTTTGACCAAAGACATTTCCCCTAAATTTTAGAATTCTTTTTTACTAGCCCAGAGAATAATGACCATTTGTCGGGGGGTTCCAAAGCTAAACGCAGTTGGAAGCAGAGAACAGGAGAGAGAAAAAAAAAAAGGCTAATAGAGTCTTTCCACCTCAGAGAATATTAATACGAAGTTTTATTGATGCAAGAGCTGCAGTATTTCGTGGCTGAACAGTAGGTGGCAGACATTGTAGTGAAGAAATGGGGAGATTTTAATATAAGCTATTTTCATCTGATTTCATTAACTTCCAAATATGTCATCAGTGTGCACAGCACATGAACTTGCAGAAAAATAAGAACACTAAACAGTTACGAAGCGTGCTAGTTGAATGTGGAAAAATCAAAAGGATCCTGCAGAAACAGAAGCAAAAGTCTAACGTTTCATCAGGTAAAGTGTGTGTGAAACGGGAAAGCCCACTGAATAAAGGGGCCCTTGTGCACAGTGGGCTCTCCCTCGCTGTTCTTCTCGGTCTCAGCGTGATGGAGTGCATCAGTGATATGCACGGAACACTGCGACTCCTGTGTCTCCCTTTGTGAGAGCGTCCGTGCCTTTGTTCGTGCTGTCAGCCAGTGGTTCCTTCTCTTGGGCAGCCACATTGGCAACCACAGGATCTACTTGCAAATAGATTTCTGTAAAACCATATTATCCTGCAGTCCTTTACTCCTGCTCCCCACCCCCCTTCCCTCAACAATCTGGCCATTCATGTGGCACGGCTCCCTTGCTTCTTTGTCGTATGTCTAGTGGTTTTTGTTTCCGGGAGGCCCAGTGGGACAGTGGAAGGAACTCTGACCTGGGTGCCAGGAACCTTGACTTCTCGCCTCAGCACTGTCTTAGGACCTTGGAAAAGTCACCTGGCTTTGTCCTCGGAAGTCTCACTGTGGTCTTTCTGATTCTTTGAATTCTGTCTCATACACCCTGCTCTTTACTTCTTTTTATCCTTATGGACATGCTCTACGTTGGCATGATTTTAGAGATTTTATTCATATTGGGGCCATGTTTTGCTCTTTGCACCTACCTGGGAAGAACACACATTAACTTTAAGTAGAAAATGGATGCTTGTTTTACAAGCTCTCTTGTATTAAATTGTATAATTACATTTTGTAAACCTGCTTTGTAATCAAAGCACCTTTGATATGAGCACATCTCTTCACATTTTATATTTTAGCAGAGAAGACAGCTTAAGACCAAAGCTTTGTTTTGAAAGGCAAGTAAGTTGGTTAGAGAAAGGACTCTCTTCTTACCCATCTCTGAAAAGGTGCAGGCATCAATTTTATTCTGTTCCAGGGGTTTGACTTAGTCCAGCCTCAACTGTACTAAGGCAATGTTCAAAGATTCCGTTTGGTTCTCTCAAATGTATACAGGTGTCATGGGTCTTTCTCTTCCCCCCGTTTCCCCTTCCTCTTCCCCTCCCCCACCTCCTCCTTCTTTCTCTTCTCTGTCTACTTTGTTGTCTTCTTATTCTTCTTCAATAAAAGAACCAATATAACATATGGACTGAGGGGATTGGGTCTAGAGGCAAAGGACCTTGGTTTAAATTCTGTATCACCTACTAGATTTGTGACCTTGAGCAAGTACTTAGCCACTTTTTGCTTCAGTGTCCTTATCTGTAAAATGATAGTAACAATACAATCTGCCTTGTAGGATGTTTGTGCAGTTTGAATGTGAAGATTACTTTGTAAAGTATTGTAAAGGGTTAGAGCAGAGCTTGGTATGCCATAGTGAGTGCTTCAAAGCAAATTAATATTAATAAATTGTCATCACTACCATGATTCTAAAGTTGGGGTACCACCATTCCAAAGTAGGGGGTGTCTCTTGCATCCTATTATAGGGAAGGATTGGTGAATTCAGTCTTTGGGGTAAGAGCTCTTTGGGTTGGCAGAGTCATCACATCACAGATTTAAATATTGTCCCTTGTCTCAGTGGTGCTGGCAAATGGCCTTCCCTAGAACCAGTGTTTTCGGCATGCTGATGGGTGTCTAAATGGCTCTCTCACTGAAGACTCTGCTAAGCATTCCTAAACAGTGCAGAGGAGGAAGACCAGAGTTTGGACAATAAATGTAGGCTTTTATGGCACGCTAGGGATTGAGAGAGGTAGGAGCTCACCATGTAAGCCTTCAGAAAATAGGCCCCCTCAGCTGTAACTCTCTTGGTATATTCCTCCTTTGAGGGGCTCTCTCTCCTCTTCACTCTTCTTTATCTTTCTTGGCCCTCAACACTCCTGTGTCTTGTAAACTCTGCCCCCGCATGCTGTAGCCAGATAATGGTACGGCTGGTTTTCTCTAGCAGGGTCAGGTACGGAGGATAGGTGTGCTATTATTCCAGTTCTTGTTCTTCTTCAATAAGGACTGTGGTGGTATTCTTCCTGAATATCTTTCTGAATGGCCTAAGAACAAACACACCTCACGACCGTGACAACATCTAATCTCATATGAAGAAATCACACTCTGCCTACTCACAACCTGTGACCTTGTTCCATGGGAAATAACAGCCCTGGCTAGCTTGTAAATTTGCTTCCTTCTTGGGCTCTATGCCATCAGTGGGGCCCCCACCCCATTAATGAGAATGGCTCAGAACCACTGAGAGTAGAATCATAACTAAGTGTATGGTGAATAAAAGTATGAAAGTATTTCAGACTAGCAGAAATACCTATCCTAATCTTCCATACATTACCATTTATTTATTGCTGAATATTTCTTAAATTGTGCACCTGGTAGGTCAGAGGGGTCCTGAGATTTTGGGGGAAGAAATTTGGGGTTTCATAAATCAGACCCTTTATAACTTCTTCCATGTAAAATTTCACTGTTCACCATTACCTTTGATCATTTTGAATGTAAGAAGCCTCAAAAGTTGGGTTTTTCTTTTTTACTGACAAAGAAACACCAAAATATGTGCTATTGGAAACTGAGGGTAAGGACTCTGAATCCTGGGCTGGTAGGAGGAGGGTACTCGAGTTATTTGGTTGAAGATTTATGGTTGAAAGTAACAGTAGCCCGAAGTCACATTGCCTGAGTGTAGCTAGAAACTTCTGGAAGGGAGAGCTGGAAGTGCTCTGCTTCTCCAGGGCACTATTACCTTCCCCTTCCGTTCTACTGTTCATTCCAGCATCACGTCAATGCCTTCTCACTCCCGCAGCATGTGCTAACTAGTCACAAAACTGCCACATGCTAATGATTCCTTACTTATACAAGCTCTGCTATGTCCCCAAATCTCTCTTTGTGTGGGGACCTCCATTGAGAACAATCTGGATTTAGTCATACACTTAATTGGAAGGTTGAGTAAGAGTATTTTTTTTTTAACTTCGAAAAGGCAATAATCTCAAGAAAGCCAGATGTGATATGATTTTCACAAGAGAATTTTCACTTTCCTTGTACCTTCCAAAGCTGGGAATTCTCCTTATAACATGCTAATTCTATAAGAATATTGTCAGCAATACAAAGGATGAAGACTAGTTGAGTTTGCCTGTTGATGGGCCTGGCTAAAAAATATGGAAAGTACTTGATGAAATCATGAGTTGTTATGATTTAAATTACAGAGCTCCATCTGGATCCCTGAACATTGACCCATCAGGAACATTATGAAGGGTATTATGGTGAGGAGGTATATAATGTCACTTGGTGAACTTGACTCAAAAGTGTTCATTTGAAGTTTGATTCCTTAGTCAACCACCATAACTGATTGATCGAGACATGGATCTCCAATTAACTTTAGTTTCTGCTCTGCAAATCTTCCATGAACCTCCCTGTGCGTCTAAGATGTAGTTGTAAAGTATGATTGAAGAGTTTTGGTTTCTCTGTGTAGTCCAGCTAAGTACCTCAGAGCACTCACCCCCGACTGCGGTCCTCCGCGTGGTGATGAGAAGGCAAGAGAAGGTCATTTGCCTTCACTTTTTCTGGGGTGGGATGAAAGGTGCTGTAATCAGGTAAGGTGACACTTAAAATATTAGGACTTTTAAGTCAAGAAAGGCAGAATTGTGATGTGACATGTGATATGGATATAGACAAACATGATTTTTAAAAACCGAATTCTGGTAGACTAGATTTAGTGCGAATGGGAGGGGGCTGGGGGGTTAGTTAATTCTAGCTGAGAAAAAAGACTAAAGAGAAGCACCAAGTGCCACAATAAAATGTTAGACCTCATGACCCAAGATGGCAGAGGTTGAAAATATAGCACAAACTGGGTGGATTTCCGCCATCGGTGGCTCCTCATCAAGACTCTGTCAGCTGTGAATTTGTCTGTCATCATTTGAAAACCACTTATGTTTTCAACCTTGTTATAACTTTTATAAGTTTGTTCTAGTCTCATGGAAAACTTTATCTGTATTTACTCTCTTAATTTTTGTCTAGAATCCAAATACTTCCTCCCGACAAGAGCCCTGAGCTTAGGAGTGTAGACAGGACAGAAAAACTGCCTTTGGCTAGTTGTGATACTTTATCTTCTGGTCCTACGGCTCCAAAACCTTCCACTGTTGTGTTCTTCTGTTCTGCAAAAGAAAAGGTGATTTTCTGTGTCTCTAAACAAAGCCTGCCCTCCGTGAAGTAATAAGCTGGATCTCACTACTGTGTGCAAAACAGGGCCAACCGTAGCCAGAGCACAAAGAATGTCCGAAGGAAATTATGTGGTAATGAGAACTGGTCTATCTTTTCAAAAACCGAGTGACCCTGGATTTTCAGGAAGAAAGGAAACCCCTATTTAATATGAGTCCTTTGGGCATTGAGATGTGTCAGAAACCCTGCCCTTTATTCTGAAGGGCCATTGTGTTAGCGTTGAAATGTAAAAATAATAAACAGCTGACATTTTAGGCACAGACTAAACATCAAGCAAATGACATTACATCGAAGCTCTTGAGAGAGTTACAAGATGACGAGACGCCAAAGGAAGAAAAGTGAAAAATCGTCACCAAACCTACTTGCAGCAGAGAGGCTGCCAGTGTGGGGCCATTTACCCAATTCTTGCGTTTGGGAGGTTTTGTCTGTACAGGGCGTTGTTCTCCCGTTTGAATTTAGGTTAAAGCAGTAGGAAGGGCAGAAGATAACACATGGTTGTAACACTCATTACTAATTTTGCTCATTGCTGACTAACATGTGAACTCCACAGGCGTGTGCTGAGTGTCCACCCTGTGTCCTGCAGAAATGCAGCAGCCATGAATGCCAGCTTTCTTTTCCTCCCTCTTTTTTTTTCCTTTCTTCCTCTTTCCCTCTTTATTCCCTCGTTTTTATTTTATTTTATATGTTCTTATGTTAGCCAAGTGTCAATACCATTCTCTTTACCTAGTACTTTGGGTTAAATTAATTGAGTATCCATCTAATAATATGTGTCACCTTCCTTCAGAACTAATCTTCACAGGATTTGACCATCTGGGGGACAGTTAGTCATTTTGAGGGTGCAGGTGGAAACACACCTGTAGTTAGTCACTTGCAGGGGCATGTCTATACCTGAAATTATTTGCAGGTGGTAAGCATGTGCTTATAAAACAGGCAGATAGGTATTGGAGGGCTGGGAGAAACTTTCTCTCTTGATTTAATATTATTTTCTCTCTTCCCTATCTCCTGGCTCCTTGGAGGACATAGGTTTAACCTAATGTCCTGAATGACTCTAAAGAGGAGATAGAAATGTAGCTTTGGCTGTCTTATGTGGTTTATAAAAGCATTCTCACTGGCTGTGAGGGTCCATTTATATTTACACTTTAAAGAAACAACGCTGTAAAGTTTGCTAGTTTTGAGTACAAAATTGCTCATTAAAATCAGAGACACGTAGTGTTTTAACGAATTTTAGCCACATTTTTAAGGCTATTGTTATGTGGCTATTAACTTTCCCAGTGTACCTAATAAAGAGCAAAATTATCTAAACTATTTGATGATTTATAGTAAGTATTGGTAAACTTTTTTATGAGTTTTCATGAAAGCGTATGAACCCTACGTCATGTATCTTGGCACAAAAAATAGAAACGGTGAGAAATTCAGAAACCAGGATCCCAGTGCTCTGTTGACATCCAATTTGGCAGATTTTGAAAATTTTGTGATAATTTTTCTCCTTCTGTGACATCACTCTCGCTCCTTCTTCAAAAACATTTGCCCTAGCGTGGGGAATTATAGATAATTTGATGCAACAGGTTTAAGTTACCATTTTCACAGTGAAAAGAATGGCTTAGCATGATCCCGATTTTCCTTGGTTTCCTCCCATTCTCAAAAGAAGCAGAGGTATTCACATTTCTTTGTCTAACAGTTTTATAATGTCTTAAGAGATTAACAGTGAGCATGAATGAGGGCCTACGGATTAGACAACAAAAAGCCTGGGACGTCCACTACCTTACTTGCAAATTTTACATTTTCCAGCATTGCTGACTGAGTATAGAAACTAAGAAAAGATAATAAGTACCAGAGTCTCAAAAGTGTTTAGTGATTCAAAAAATTCAGATGACATGTCAGAACTGACAGACTGATGGAACCGTCTGTGGCAGGGCCCACTTTTTTGTCTTGTGTTAAGCTCTCATACTGAGTGAATGCAGATGTTATCGCGGTACCCCAGACAGACAGTCAGTGACATGTGACAAGCTGTCAGCAAAGTTACACTACGTTGATTTTGTTAAAATATCCACGAGCTTTATAGCTTCTCTTTATATAAAAAACTCTTACCTCATTGCCTCAAGAGAATGGGAGCTGTTGGGGAGATCCCTTGTGCTTCCATCATCCTCAGAGTACCCCGGGTTTTCTCTCGGGAGAAAGTTCACTTAGCAAATTAAGTAGTCATGCACCCCGATATCAAATCCCAAAGTATCTCAGAGTAATTTTTTTTCTTTTGACTTGTTCTATAATTTTTTGCTCAATTTACATTGCACCTCAACACTTTGGCAAAGAGTATTTCAAGATCAGAAAGAGTGAATTTCCTTCATTTAAATTAAGAGCCAAGATGAGAGGTTAAAAGTCTGAAGGGCCATTTTAAACAAAAAGCCTTTCTTAAAAGAAGTTTAGGCATGGAAAGTGAAAATGTGAGCTTACTCAAACACGAGGAGCCTGACTTCTCCTCCTTTTATTTTTAAACACGGAAAATCAACACTGGCAGGAGAAAAATCTTCATTGGAAACAAACATTTGAGCAGTTCAATTCTGTTTTCCATATAGGGTTTATACATTTAGAGTTTCCTTATAAAATTTGAAAATAAAAATTAGTAAAGAGGAATTCTAGGAAGTTCTTCAATGCTATAACATAGTTACATCTAAAGATGAGGCTTGCTTATCAAGTGATCATTTTTTGACATCAATTTCAGATTCAATTTAACTAAGGAATTTAGGAGTCAGAACAAGCAAAACAATAGTTAATTGAGCTAAATTTAATAAAGTACACTCCCTTGGAAAATGCTCTCTTAACAATATCGCTCTTAGTGATATTAATGCTATCTTTTAAACTGAGGAAGACGTCAGTTTTGAGATCTGAGCTAAACATGGCAGTTTATTTGTAGCCTCTGGGTGCAAAAATTGGTTGCCTTTTACCCCGTCTTGAAGGGCCCTTGTTGCCTGTGATTTATTTAATTTCAAACTGAAAATTGTTTGGTAGTAGATTACTTAGCAATCCTAGTTTTCACAAATTAACCTCTGTTTATACATTCACTTTTGGAAACTGAAGGTGAAAGGAAAACATGAGCCACACTTGTTTTGTTCAATTTATATTGTCACCGAGGACATTAACATACAATGAGAAACTGTTCTGTGATTTTGAAAAATGAAAAGTCAAGACATTGTGGAGATAGCATCTAGCCCAGTGTTTTTGTAAAGCACAGAACTAAATAATCAAACGAAATTATGCATATGGAGGAAATGATTTAGAATATGTTTCGCTGCTAATCGCACTCATGCTGAAGTTTTAAATTTCATCTGTCTGCTCAGATCTATTGTGAGCCATTAAGTGGCTTCCTTTTTTCCCGACAAATTGAATGCTGCAACTGCACGGAGCTCTTTTGTTCTTTTAATTCAGTCAGCATGGAAATGATTTTCTCATTTCAGGCCCTTTTCTGTCCTCTCTTCATTGTGTCAATAAAATAGAGTTGTGCAGAGCTGCTCTAATCAGCTTAGAGTGCTAATTCATTGCTCCGGGATGCTATCTGTGTTTGGCTACAGGTGGGCACTCTAAGGGGTCAGTCTCCAGGGGAGTGTAATTGTGTGTCTCCTGGGGCTTGTTTGCAGAATGACCTAAAGCTGAAGCCCCGGCTCGGGAAGGGGGGAAAAAAACCGAACAAACATATGCCCATGCAAACATATACAGCTGTATTTTCATGGCGACCATTCACTTGGTCAGACATTCTGGGATTCTAACAACATTCCTTGCATCCTACCTATTCTCAGTCTTCTATGATTTAGCCACAAAACATGACTTCTTTTAAATTTTGCACACATTTCCTAAGGAGTACAGGTTATGTGGATTCTCCAAGAAATAAGTGAAAGGCCAGGTTAGGATTTAAGATAGGGATAATGCGACCAAACTAAACTAAAAAGGAGAACAGAAACTGTCAATTTTGGCAAATATATTCTTTTGTGTTCTGTGAAAGTAGCTTAATATATAAATATGGGAATATTATGAACTAGTAAATTAAGCTTTATGGGCAGTGAGGAATTTCTGGCAACTTTGGAGGAGAAATAATGATCAGTTGTTTGGAATAAGGGGAAAATTGGTAGGCATGAGGGTTTTGAGAATTAACATGTCCTTGGGCAGTCTGGGGGGATGGCAAATCTTTTTGGGATTATTGTCAGTGTGAGTGTCAAAACATGTTGTGACTATGATCTTATTTACTGGCTTTGACATTTTTGGTATTAGGGTTAAAAATGCCATAACATCTTCTTTTTATTTTTTCCTAACCATATTTTGATTTTTGTTTTAAACTCTGAGTACACTGGGATTAATTCCACTCTCAATGGAAAATCTTCAGGACTTCATTACTCAGATCATTATATAATAACCTCAAGGAGGTTTACAAAGTAGAAAGGGAAGGAGCAATAAAAGATTTCAGCTATGTGAATCTACCGGTTAGCTACAGAAGGACTGAGCAAGTATCTTTCGTTTGCTTAAGAAACTTAATGCTTGTTCTTGTTCAATATACTAGAAAAAAATGTATTCTGCTTATTAGCAGAAGAATTAGGGTGAAGTACCGGATCACTTGAATAATTTGAGAAGAAATTTTGTAGTCTTATTGTAATAAATTCTAACTTTAACAACATGTCCATTTACAGAATTCATATTATTATATGTGAAGTTTTGTGTTGAGACTGTAATTGGTTTGTAGAAATACAAGTTCTTAAGGATGAAATAAAGTTATCTTCCCTGAGTTTGGAAGACATTGTTTGGTTTCAATTCTATCATTCTTCTTTCCCTCTCCTACTAATGTCTCAGCCGCATAACAAGGCTGCTTTGGCTGGTCTTGTAGCACTGCTGCATCCTGGAGCAGGCTCTGCGTTTTGCCTTGCTCCTGTATTCACATTTATCTATTTAGGGCTAAGTTGGAGTAGTGTCAGAAGATGAAGGAAAAAATATGGCAACTCATAAGACTGACCTTTTATTTTTCTTTTCTATTTAGAGATGTTCTTTTTGATTTAATCTTTATTGTACTTTTTCCATTAGTCTCCTTATACCCTCATCCCCCAGCAGTCACCACACTGTTGTCCGTGTCCATGAGTACATTTTCTTTTTTGCTCAGTCCCCTAACCACCTCCCCCCACCTTACGTAGGGCTCCAAGTCTGAACTATTGTGAAATCTTCATTTTAATGATTGTTAACTATTAATGATTTTTCTGACATAAGCAATTATATTTTCAGACAGAAATAGTTTTGATGTTATTTTCGGAAATTGATGAGGTAGTTTATTCACTTAATTTTGTGTTTTAAATGTGCTTTTTTAAAATTTTCTATTCCATTGTCCTGGAAAATTTTTTTTGCTGACTGAATTTGAAGTTCTTCTAGCTATTAGTGTCTCTTACAAATAGCTAACCCCTGAACATGCTATGGGCTTATGTACTATGTATCATTCATTGAGGAGGAAAAAGCAATATTTGACAACTCATTTTGGTCATTTTAATTTTTATAAGAAGAAAGTCTAACTTCATGGAATAAAATAAAATTGATGCCATTGCTTCCCTTTCAAGGGGAGAGTCTAGATCATGTCAGCACCGTTTGGCCCAGATATCGAAGCCTGGACCCTCATTCAGTTCAAATGGCCCACCCAAGAGAGCAGGGGAGCACTGGGACCATGTGCTTGAAAAAGACTTAAAAAAAGAAATTGCATTTTCTTCTCAGTCATCTATTTCACTAATTCTCTTCCGCACTGAACAGATTTGTCATAAGATAAATGCGGGCGAACCGACTTGCCCTGATGCCCTATGGAAGAATACCCTGGGTATGGGCTCACGTACCAACTGGGTAAAATGAAGTTGGCTTGTCTGTGCTGTTTAATATGACTGTCAGTTCCACGTTTTATAATGATGATGATGATGATGATGATGATGATTTCATACTTGAAGTTAGACCTTAAATGTTTCAGTTGAGTAATAGAATAAAATTGTTGGATTGATTTTTTTTCTACCACCAACTTTTAAGGTCATAGAATGCTTTGGAGGGGATATTTTCACGTATATGTTTTGAGTTGTTAAGGAGGACACTCAACTGTTAAACGTTAAAGTCAAAGAGATAATTTCTAGTAACGTTAGGTATTTACCCAGATAGTTGCTTTAATATGTGACTCCCACCTGGTTACAGATATCTAGCCCATATGTGTCATTTTGCTGTAACACATTCTTTGTGTAATTTTGCCAAAAATGGCCAGCTTCAAGGAATTATTAACCTAACCCCCTGAGATATCACTTTAAATCCAGTCCAGTGATCTTCTAGTAGAACTCAGTTATTTGGCACCCTACAGGAAAATCTACTTGTTTTAAATACAAGTAGCTATGATTGTGTAAAATGAAATATAAAATAAATGTAAAATTGATTAGATTTAAATGATTCTCCTTTTCTCATTTTAGTTAAAAATATAAAAACAACACTTACATTTGCTTAGTTCTCTGGTTGGAAAAAGATACTTTTTGGAGAAGGTTGGCTTCCCACAGAACAGTTTGTAGAATAAAATAAATGCTTAGCATTCTTAAATAAGAAGTCATCAATGCAATTTTCTGTGAATCTGAGATGAATGGGATTTGTCCATTATCAATTCTTCAATCAGGGAAAAAAGGAAATTAAGTTCCTAATTAGGTGAATTTGGACTAAAAGGTGGGGCATTGAAGAGATGAAGAAAATTGAGAGGTAGTTGATGCCATTTCAGACTAATGATAGGAGAGGAAATGAAGAAGGGGGTGAGCTGGAGTTGAGCCTGAAAGGTCAGCGACCTTATTAGGACAACAGTAGTAGTAGATCTTCAAAAGCTTTTACCTGCAATAGGTTAACTAGGTGTCAGGTTCTGGGGATGGACAAAGACGCAAATGCTTGAGTAAGGACGATAAAAATCAGATTGCATATTTTTTATCAGGAAAACATTTGACTATCAGAGAGAGAAAATGACAGGAATCAGCTTTGTAATTATTATTTCTTGCCCGTTTTTCTGTGTGCTATAGAATGTTCCTTTCATTTCAGATAATAACTGGATTTACTTTAGTGTAGGACAGATAATGCTTCTTTTAAGGGTTAGGTTTCACTGTACTATAGTGAACATTTATTTTGTACCTGTACCTCCTAGAGAGATACATAATTTTATAAATACACTGAGGCCTAGATCTATCATTTCAAACACAAAATAATAGCTATTGACTGGAGTAGCTATCAGGCAAATGTGCACACATTTGTATCTAGATAAAACTTTTTTCTTTCCTTAATAATCTAAATTATCTAGGTATTACTATTGACAAAAATATGTAAAAATTTGGTCTTTAGCCTCACTTCTTCAGAAATTCTCTAGCAAAGGGATTCACAAAATAAAATGGATACATCTATCCAAAGAAACAAAAGATAATTTATAATACCAAAAGATTGTTTCGCTAATGTTTTTATAATTTTTTAATTAATGTTGTAAAGGAACTGATGGGCAAATAATTCAGGTGTTTGGGAATGTGAATCAGATTCGATATGAAAATTAAGTCATGAGTTTGGAGGAATTTTTAAGCTAGTTAGCTTATATGTTGATTACTAATACTGTATTATTATGAAACATACTTTATGACATTTAATGCTCTTATTTGAGTAGCATGAGTGCTTCAGGTATGGCTTTGACCTGTATATTTTTATCCAGAGGACAACTGATTGTTCTTTTATCATTACAGGCCCTCAGTGAATTAAGTATTTCAGATTCTTTCCATTTTAACCCTATCTCTGTGGTAAAGACATAGTCATGGACCGCTTATTACATTACTGTCCAATGGGAATCTAACATGAGCCCCATATGTAATTAAAAATTTTTTAGTGGTTGCATTTATAAAAAGTAAAAGAGAAACAGGGGTAATTAATTTTTAATACTGTAATTTACTTAACCAATACACCCACAATATTGTCATTTCAAAGTGTGAACCAATGTAAAGATTATTACTGAAATATTTCGCCTTTTTTGGGTACTAAAGTCTTTGGAATCTGGTGTGTATACTTATAAACATCTTAATTTCAACTAGCTGCACTTGAAGCACTGAGTAGCCAGCCACATGTGGCTAGCAGCTACTGTATTTGACGTCTTAGAACACCTTGAGGACTCAATCTATCACAGTGCGATTCAGGTCAATGTTAGTTACCACAGAGTGCAAGCACCGAAAGCCACCATGAAGGCCATATGGCCCAGCCCACTCATCTTATACATGAGGACACTCAGGGTCAGGGAGGGTCAGCTACTTGCCCAAGGTCACCTAACTACTTTAGGGGGTAGAGTTCCAACCAGATTCCGAGTTTCCTCCTGAATCTTAGCTTATTTTGAATTTTATTAAAAGATGCTGCTTTTGCTGACCGTTTTGCAAGTGCCGACATATGGTGACATGTAAGAACAATTGAGCCCCAAACTAACCAACCAACCAACCAACCAAACTGGCATCATTAAGAAGATAATTTTAAAAGTTGGAAAAAAAAGATAATTTTAACACTTGAAATGTTGAAGGAGGTACCATTTAGGTAAAGGGTTATTTGTTAAGATTTCTTTCATGAACTGTATATCACTTTATTAGAATCTCTCATATTTTTATAAACATTAATAAGTAAATACATTAATTTAATTTTAGCCATTATAGATCATTTATTTTGATATTTGTCACTATCCTAAGAAGGAAAAGAAAGGCAGGGCTTCAGTTTCATTTTATACTGAGTTACCAGCGTTTTTGCTTTGCTGTGGCTGAAGCCATGACAGGAGAGTGACTGAACCCTGGCCTCCTAGTCACTGGCCCACAGACACAAAAGAGAAAACTTGATTGTCCAGATTTCTGCATTTTTCTTCCCTTAGACAATATCTGAAAGTAAGCCCCACCTGACAGGGTCAATAAAATGCTACTGATTACAATTTATCTGGAAAGCATAAATGGGAAAGATACAGGTCTTCTTTCTCAGAAATGGCAGCTGACACTTATTGAACCTGAGCTAACATTCCCAAGTGAAATGAGGTGGGGCAGTTTGACTCATGTGATAACAACGTTGTCATCCTGGGGAACAGTCTCAGTATGAATCAGCACAGTGTGAAAATTAAACATGCGAACACCAAGAGGATGTCACAGAGCCTCCCTCGGGTACAGGCGAACATACCTGTATCCATAGGAGGGCTCCCCACTAAAGATTGAAGTGGCCAGAAGTTCCCAAAGAGAAGGGCTGCTGTCACCGACTAGATGGGGTTTGTAATAGTATCGTCCTGTTTTCACTCTCCACAGTAGAAAATTTCTACTGGGCTAACAAGGCAGAGGGTAATGAGAAACATGCCAAGTTTAAAAAAAAAAAAAAAGAGCAAGAGTGAGGAGTCTAACCTACGAACAGGAAACAAATGTGATCAATTACTCCAAGTGTGGAGCTCACAGATACCTTATCTTAGGGCTCCTTAAAATAAAAGCCTGATTGTTACCAAATGCGTCTAAGAAGTGAAGGAGAAAAACACATTCATGGGGGAGTGCAAGGAGGGGCTGTGAAGGAAGGGGAGTGGGGGTGAACATGACTTTATATTGATGTAAAAAAAAAAGTGCAATTCTACTGTTTCGCAGTCTCCTGGAGTATTTAGAGAAGTGGTTAACAACCAATCATAGCTTTAACCGTGCAGGCAGTTAAATAGTTCAAAGTTTGAAAAATAAAAATGCTCTGGATATGACATGAAGGGGAGGGAAGGTAGGCCTGAATAGTAATGTCGATACAATGTTGCTGATAGCTCAGTCCCTGTGAAACGTTTGTTCTGGTCTAGGGAATTATTTGACTAAAGTATTTTAAAGAAGAAATGTTATTTTTGAAATGATTGTGAAGAGAACGTCTTAGGCACCAATATAAAAAATGGTATGAATCTTTGACTCAGACTTGAAATACTCATTTTTACTTTTGGATTTCTGCAAGGGAGCCTACATAATAAAATGTTTACTTATGCTATGAAATAAATAATAATAGTCATTACAGAGTTCATATCATTGATCTGAAAAGAGCTGATTTGTTCTATTAGTGCCCAACGAAGAACAAGGCAGAATCTAATGAAGAGGTGTGAGTAGATTCTGCTCACCATCAAATAAGGAAGGAAATAGCATGGGTAAAGGCTGTGAGTAAGAACCTCGGGGCTGGGGGATTTTGGCCACGTATTTCCCAAATTTCCCATAAGTGCAATAGAATTAACACTATCCCTTTCTTGGAGATCCTGGGTCAGTAGGTGTTACAGGATTATGTTATGAGGTGTGACTATAAAGTAGTGAGACTGTTTTTCACACTCCACACCCAGAAACAGCCTCTTTTTTACTTCAGTGGATAAAATATAATTTTTCGGAGAGCACTCACCTCATCTGGTCCTTCTGCACGTGTGTGCACAGACAGAAGCTGCAGTATCCCCCTCTTTCTCAGCTCACAGCAGCTACCACTGCCTTCTCAGGCAGCATGGGCAAGGCATATGGAATGGAATTTTTTTCTGTTGGTAGAATGATGTTTTTAAAGTTCAATGTCTTGTGGGGAAGATGCCCTGTAGATAAGCAGAGAGAAATAACCGTCCATGTTTCGAGGACTTTGTTAGAAGGGTCTTGCCATCCTGTCCTTCCCATATTTTTCCAATTATGTTCTAGCCTGTTGGAATCAAATGTCTTCATGGGATGGCAGACTGCTCAAGCAGGCTATTTTGCACATATTCTGTAGCATGGTTGGCAATTGGGCCTGTCAGTCAGTCAACACATATTTATTGGGCGTTTATGTGGCGAACCAGACAAATCCATTCCCTGAGCTCTTGCTCTTAGGTTCTCAGGGGCTGTTATCCACACAGAATTTCTAATTGGAATTTTTTTTCAAAGTAGGCTCATCTACATCGGAATTATGAGAGGGAATGTGGGACTGGAGGAGTAATAGAATTCTTTTGTTATAGGTCACCTTAACCCATTTTAGGGTAGATAACTTTCTTCATGGGTATCCTTCAGTCAATTCTACTCCTTCCCCATTTCTGTCTTTTATGTGTGGTTAATATGATTATGAAAGGGAGACAGGCCCGTAATGAAATTCAAGCAGTGCCTAAGTGTGTCTTCTTCCTTGGGTAGACAATTTCCTCTTTAATTTCAACAATTTCCTGCATATCGTTCCAAAAAGTTCACATGAAAACATGTGTGTACACCACACACCCACACACATACTGTATGTACGAGGAAAGAAATCTTTTTCGTGCAAAGTGTACCTATATATTCACTTATTTGCTTTATTTTTACATTACTAATTTAGAGACCTTTTTACTTAGATCTGTGTTTCAACGTTTCTGTCTATATCTACTCAATTCTGTTACGTATGTAATGAACTAAGCACACCTCACCTCCCTCCCAGAGGTGCAGCCAGTGTTACGCTTGTGTAGGTTCCTGGCTGTATGATGTGCATATACAAACAAATGCATATATTTTGCTTTCCTCTTTTACACACGTGTTATACACTAAACACACCATTCTGCAGTTTGCTTTTTTCACATGACTATTAATCTGGCAGATTACTGGTATTTAAAGAACCTCCTCATTTTTACTTGCTGTATAGTATTCCTTTGAAGCCATGTACCATAATTTACTGTTATTATTAGCTCTTTCAAACAATGCTGAATGTATGGCTTTTTACATGGTGCATTTTGGAGAAGTGTGAGAAACATCTACAGGATAAACTCTGGATATGAAGTGATGAGTCAGAGGGAATGTGCATTTACAATTGTTTCAAAGGGGATGTTTCCCATACCTTTGGGCCTGTGAGTCACAAGGAACGCACATCCACCATTTCCCATGGTTGTGCTAACCAGCCCTCTATCAGTAGCACACGAAAGGACCTTATTGCCCACTCTTACACGCCCCCACGGTCCATCACTAAATTATTTGACTTTTGCCAAGGACAGGTTAAAAAAGTGATGTTTCAGTGTATTGTTAATTCACATTTCTCTTATTCTGAGAATGAGGTGAAGAATTTTTTTTTTATTTAATTAAGGGCTATTTGCATTTTTTCATTCCTTGAACTCTCATTTAAGTGAACATTTTCTTTTCTGTGCTTGTTGAGATAAAATGTCATCAATTTGTCGTCCGGTTAGTGACCGTGGTAGGACTAAGATTCAGATTCTCTGGTTGTTAATTTCATAACTTAAATAATTTAACACATTTCCTGCTATCATACATACATAGGGTAGTAGTTCCTGTCATTTGAATCCTACCAGCTCGGGTTATGGGGAGGATCAGATGGAATAACTTAGAATATGACAGCATTTTCAACCAACCCCAAAAAGAGCTCCTCAAAATGCAAGACGATGCATTTAATTTTACACAGAAATCACAGCACTTATCCCTCCTGAAAATATGCAGTGCATAATGAAAATAGAAGAGCAGCAGTTCCACCCAGCTGCAATAGGAGAGAGGGGAGGCAGTTAGGTTGTTACGAGGCCTTCTGGACAAGCAGAGTCCTGATTTTACTAGCTTTGTGCTGACACGCACGCCTGGGTTTCTTTCCCCTCCCCTAAGGAAGGGAAAACATTGCGCCTTCACAGAGTGATGGCGGTCTCGCTTTGCTTAAAGCTTCACCCTCCTCCACACGAGCATTTTGTCTTGCTCTTTAAAATGAGGGGTGGAGGCAGACCTTATTTGATGTTACATGGACATTTAGGTGGACTAACATGTCTTTATCAGTGTTGTTATTTATTGGGGGAGAATTCAGAGCTTGGAGTAATTGGTTTGCATTGTTTGCCCATGTTGGTCCCAGATAGCACAGGGGTAGCACGTGTGCATACGTTGCCTTAGTTACTGTCATGGGCAGTGCCATTATGTAAAGTCACTTCAAGGCATTTACTTTTATTTATATTTCATATTGGCTGGGCACACCGTTTATTAATTTTGCATGCATGTAGCTTAAAGACATTAGCCAATACACAGTAATGGCTGGCCTAATATCCATGAGCAAAAGTGGAATTCAGGAGATTAACTTGCATTTGACCTACTTCAGCTCTCCTGGTAATGAGGGGTGCAGGGGCACAGAATTAATCTCTCTCAATTTGTGGCTCTCAGGGGTGCAGCTAAGTTTAGAGTGCTTGCATTTTAAAAGTCCCCTGTTGTGCCGGGGAGTTTTTGTTACTCAGTAGAACTCGGTTCACTGTTGTGATTGAAGTGCTGGTTTTATCTACTGCAGCGATATTAGAGACAAATATTAGGAAGGCATGTAAGGTTAAGTTAATGGTATGGGTTGGCTCAGAAAGTAAAATGAGAAAAACGTGGGTCAAGCCTATTGAGCCAGGATGCTTTTCTTCTTCCTGTCCCTTAAACCCCTGGTGCAGCCAAACATGCAAAAGGGTTCCAGACTGCTTTACAAATACATAGGAAGCTGCCTTTTATTGCATATTTCCTATTAGATACTAAAGCACTGCTGCTGGGAAAGTTTCCATCAAGTTGCTATAATTTGGATTGATTTGCTTTTAAAAGCTTTGAAATGACAGTGCAATTATTGCTATGATGCTGGCCCTTTACAACGGGATTAATGCATTTAATGAACAATTTGACCACGTAATTTATTTCCATGGCGTTAACATTAACTGTTCAATGAGTTTGTTCCCTAGCAGCCGTATTAACACCGTGATAACGTGCTGGAGGAACGGGGGGAATTCTAGAAGAACCTCTCATCTGATTTCAGTTCCCAATTCTCACTTCATTCTCCCTAGGCTTTACCATGCAGTTGATCAGCAGTGAAGTCTGTGAAGTGAGTTTGGCTTCTCTGGCTCTTCTGCCATCCACCTGAATCAAAGATCTTGGGTGCCCCCAGATCCGCATAGTCACTCCTCAAATTTCAGACAGTGGCACTGGCCGTTCCTGTGTGCAGTGCTTTTTCTTTTAGAGAACTGGCTCTTGCTGAATTTGTTCATTATGTTCATTAGTTTTCAAATGAGAGTGGTCATAACTTTAGGTCTCTTGAAAGGGTCCTTTGAGAGATCATCCTGATTAACCCTTCATTTTACTGATGAGGAAATTGGGGCCCAGAAAGGCTCAAGGTCATTTACTAATTGATGGCAAAAGAAAATGTAGGATTCAGCCTTCTTAACTCTCAGGCTTTCCTGGAACTCTTCATTGTAGAATATTTAAGATTGTCCCATTTCCACCTCCCATTATTTGTCTAACTTGAGTGCTTCATATTCTTTTTTCAGAAATATGAGACTCAGGGGTTGATAATAGCTTCCTTCAAAATATAGAGAAGGTTTATATTTAGCTCTATATGGGAAACATCCTGAAAGAAAAACTGCCTGGAAATATTCTTTGCTATACTACAACTTCCAGGATACCAAGTCTAAAGGGATAATTTTACATGAAAACACATACATGTAATTAATATGCTATAGACATAAAGGCACACACATAGTACAGTATTCCAAATTATGCAC